>CAUYQU010064873.1:0-27826 GCA_963574635.1 Cheracebus regulus | reverse complement strand
CATGTTCTTTTAGCTCACAGAAGTTTCTTATTATCCACCTTCTGAAGCCTGATTCTGTGAGTTCATCACACTCATCCTCCGTCAAGCCTTGTTCTCTTGCTGATGGTGAGCTGCGATCCCCTGTAGGAGGAGAGGCATTCTGATTTCGGGTGTTCTCAGCCTTTTTGCACTGGTTTCTTCCCATTTTTGTGGATTTATCCACCTGTCATCTTTGTAATTGCCGACTTTCAGATTGGGTCTCTGAGTGGTGCTAACCCAATCCACAGGCCAGATTCTGGGTGGGAAAGCTTCCTGGCTACCACTGACTACCATTCAACTGAAATTCATATTTCACACTATACTCTCATATGTGAAATAATCTATGGTAGCATCGCAGTGGTCAAAGGGTGCATTGGTGGGGAGGTTTAGCACCAGGAGGGGCCTCTTTGTACCCTGGAGTTATCACAAGATTCTAGGTGTTTTGGGTATACGATTTCTCCATCACTGCTAATTGAACTGAGCTTCTAAGCCTGCCTCTATTTTGTAGTCCAGAATCACCCATTCCCTACATATCCTACCCAGTGGTCATCTCAGGAGGACACCATCCACGATTGTTATGAGATGATGAAGCGTCTGCACATAGTCACTCAACACAGGTATACCCACTCACTCTGATAAGGTTGTGAGTTTCAGAAATGGTCAGGGGTGAAAGGTTTGGCCAGTGCTTCCTTCCTTCCTGATCTGGCTCCTCATCCCACTATAGGAGGCATAGCCAACTTGGACACCATAAACCAACAAGCCCAGTCCAGGGAGTGGAGACCTGTCAGCTCTTCCATATTCCTCCTCCCATCACTATAAACCTTACCCACCAAGGCCTTTCACTTGGCCTAATCCAAATAACAGTTATTAAACTTCCTTCTTTTCTTTCCTTGCTTATGAGTTTTGAACCTGGGGTAGGGCGGGGAGTAAATTCGCAAATAGTATACAAATAGTTGAGGCACTAATTGCTGACTGAGAAAACGCATGAAGATTGTGGTTATCTGCCATCTATGAACATTTATCTTCATAGTATGTCCACAGCTGCAGGTGTGACAGTGCTACTACAGTTTCTTGCTTGCCAGTCCCACTGCATGCACTTTCTCACCTCTTTTTCCACATCAGATGTTGTCATCTGGTGTAACCACAGTCTGTAATTCTCCTGACTCACTGCCAAAGAGGGAAGTTCCCACAGGGGTCAGTGAGGCAGAAAAGCACAGAATTTAGAGACATGCCAGATTTAATGCAAATTGCAGCTCAACCATTTGTTTTGCTGTGTGATCTTGGTAAATTTAACGAGTGAACCCAGTTTTCTTATCCTTATAATGGAGACAACTCATAGAATGGTGGTGGTGTAAGCTTTTTGTTGATGATAGTGGTGGTGGTGATTTTGTTCTGTTTTCCTTTTGTAACAGCATGTATCAGCCCCCATCACATACAGGAGTGCTGACTGCAGTGAAGTTTCATTTATGTGAACTTAGATTATGTGAATTTAAAACATGGCAATATAAAAATACTAACAAAGTCTTAGTGCATGCACAAAACATGAAATACAAGATATTCTACTTTACATTTATTCCTCTAGGGAAAACTGTCTTGAATTATGCAAGTTTTGAATTATGCAATGTCTTCTGGAGCTCATCCCTTACAAGCCAATGTGTCTGAGATTCTACAGTCTGCCAAATGAGTGTTAAGATTTATATAAAGTATCTTATTCAATCCTTCAATGATCCCATGAAACTGGAATGTATGGGCCCCTACTTTGGTATGAAGAAATTAAGATTCCAAAAGGTTAAGTATTTTTTCCAAATTCATTGGTTATTCACTTAGGATTCAAATCCAAGTTGGTCTAGCTTCAAAAGTGTTCGTTATTTTTCATTTTCTTCCTTTCTTCCATATCTTCATAGTCTTCCCAGTTTTTCTCCTCTCTTTCTCTCTTTCTCATTATCTCTTTTGTATGCGCTCTCTCTCTCTCTCTCTCTCTCACACACACACACACACACACACACACACACACTACACAAACATATATTAAGTGAAGCATCATCTCCCCAAAGCTCATGGTTGTCTTACCAGTACTGAGATAACCCAACTGGCCCTTTTCTTCATTGAGATTGTTTTTCTACCAATGGGCACTTTGCTCTGGACCCCCACTCCCTCCTCATTCCTGCCCTTGTAAGGTAATAAATATACATCACTTGTTTTGTCACTGAAGGTGCAAGCACAGGAAGTAGACTATGGCAGCAATCAGTATTCTTGTCTGTCAGCCAAAAATGTAGTAATGTGGAAGACATAAGCAAAGGGAAGATTCTCTTTTGCCCTACTTCCTCCAGATGCTAACCCCTCCTTCACCTTGATTCCCTCAGATGCCTACATTTTCAGGAAGCTGAGACTTGGGGATGCCTTTTTGCAGGGTGTCCCTCTGGTGACTCTAACAATGGATATCACCTGGTGTTGCTTGTATATTCTAGGGCTGGCAGTTTTACTCTTCTTGTACCTCTCTACCCATGAAACTCACGTGGATAGTAAGTTTTGGCAAGCTACTTTAAACAATTTTCTGACCACCATAATGGAGAGAAACGTATTCATCTTTAGAAATAATATCAATGCACTAGGCCTGTGTACCGCCCAATGTCCAACAAACTAATTGGTACCCAAAGGTCCATCTATAATTGGTTGGTCCCTGCAGATGTCAGGCTTGGAGGCAATGCCACCCAATGTCTATTTCTGCAAACAACACTTTCACAGTAACTCTTTACTCAACTACTTGGCTTAGAACCCAACAATAATATCAGACATGGAGAGAAAATGGGGTGAGAGTGGTGACACTGGGATGGGCCAGGTAGTCAGTGCTGTCATCATCTATCTCTGCCAAGGAAATCTGGTTTTCCCAGCACTAAAGAGCAGGTGTGAACTCTTCAATTAGGCAATGAAAATGGCAACTTGACAGTGAAACTATAAATATGAAATTGTACTATGAATCTTTGGCACTAGGATTAATTTGACTATCTATATTTTTTTTCTCATGATACGGTTACTGAATATAGGTAAGAGACAAAACAGAAAAGCAAAGCCAGAATTCTCATTCCCACCTCTGTTCATTACTAGCTATATAAAGTTTAGATATGTATTTAATACACTTTCCCCCCCCAAAATGGGAATGGAAAGCGTAATGGTATACTTTATAGCACTTGATAAAAGATAAGTTGAATACCAAAGCATTCTATTTTATATAACAGAAGCTACCAAAGCCTTCTATTTTATATAATAGAAGCACATCTCAGGCTACTGTGGCCAACAGGTATCTCTCATTTCAACAGCTGCATTAATCAAGGTTAAATATTTTCCACATATAAATTAGATACAATGAAATTGTACTGTACAGAAGAAAAAAACTTCTGTTTTGCTTCATCAGTAGTTTTCAGGCATAGTTTGAGAATAATTAAACACTTTTTATTTGTATAAACATAAGTAGCACAAGTGCAATTTTGTTACATGGATATATTGTAGAGGATAATTAAACATCGACTCAAGCAGGTGGTGTGAGTAATCATTCCACTTAAAGAAAGAAAACTATCTGAATACTTTGAGATTGCACTATGAATTTCATTTTGTTTCTTTTCTATTACAATCACAACTATAATAGTCATTTGTGATTTTTCTCGTAGTGAACCGCTCTGTACATGTTCATTAGCAATCCTCCTTGATTAGCTGCTGGAGGAATGTCACAGCTTTCTGGGGTCAGCCTAGGGGCTGAGAATGTGGATATACTTTAGTTGGCACATTATCACATGGAAGTTCCTTGCCCATGAGGAATGGAGAGGGCATCCAAGCTGTAAGGACATTCAGGTAATCCTTGTACAATGCTGACTTATTCTTCTGTCCTAGAAATAAACATCAGGTAGAAAATGTCCCAAACAATAACAGCAACTGGCTTCGTGGCACAGGAAACAATATAGTGTCTGAACACAGACAGAAAATATTGTGGGGCAAAAGTAAATAAATTAATGACTTGATTTTCCACTTTGAAACTGAACTAAGGATGTAATTCATGAAAAAAATTGACTCAATAAACCCTTGCCAATGTTTTCAAAAATGCCAAGACAGTACTGAAAAGAATATAAATGAGAAATACCTCTAAGAAATGTCAGTATGATGCCAAAACAAGTGAGCAACTAACCAAATTCTACCATCTAACTTATCTTTTCCAACTACAGATAAATGCTTATCTAGCACCATGAAACCCTAAACAACTTGACTGGTTCTACTTTCCCACCAGATATATTTGTAAACTACACAAGTTGCAAAGTCATATAAATAATAAGTATTCTCCTTTCCCTTAATGAAAATAAATCCAGAGTAATTTGGATATCAACAACTATCATCTCTAGAAGACTGAAACTACATT
Organism: Cheracebus regulus; assembly: GCA_963574635.1. Taxonomy (NCBI): domain Eukaryota; kingdom Metazoa; phylum Chordata; class Mammalia; order Primates; family Pitheciidae; genus Cheracebus; species Cheracebus regulus. The sequence goes on along the minus strand of CAUYQU010064873.1, from coordinate 23,403 downwards.
TTTCTTCTCTTTGTTGTCTTTTTTTGTAGCTTACCCTTCATATAAAACAATAATTGTGAAAGGAATTTGAATTTATATACCACTTGGAAAATTTGACAGTCAACAAAAACTTACGGGGACACTTACTATATACACAAAAACTTATCCGCGGTGTCATGGATACAGAATACATTACTGGATCTATATTCCCACAAGTATCACATTCTTTAGTTGGGTGGGTAAAACAGATGCATGAAGTGAACACTAAACTGGATGATTCAATCTTTAAGTGCATTACAAATTCTAAAGATGGGCAAGACCACCATGGGCTAGAATAGGCAAAGAAATTATCACCTTGGGGGTGGAATTTGGGCTCCTCCTTGAAGAATTACCTGGAAATAAACATATATAAAATGTGGGAAATGTTTCTATGCTGGGAGAAGAGTGTAGACCAGGGGTTTTCCACCTTATAACATTATTAACATTTGGGACTGGGTAATTATTTGAATTAAAGGCAGTCCTTTGCACTGTTGGCTATTTAGTAGCATCCCTGGCCTCAACCCACTAGAAACCATAACAACTCTTTACTTCTCAGATGGGACAACCAAAAACATCTTCAAACACTGCTAGATGTTCTTGGGAGCAGCATCGCTTCTGGTTGAGAACCACTGGACTAGACATAGTTACGTGGGTTTGTTTTTTGTTTGTTTGTTTTTGTTTTTGCTTTCTCTCTCTCAGGGTTTTCCAACCTCAGAATTATTCGCATTTTGACTGTATAAGTCTTTCTTTTGGGTACTGTCCTGTGCCTTATAGGATGTTTAGAAGCATCGCTGACCTCAACTACTAGATGCCAATAGCACTGCTCCCTGGTTGTGTCAACCTAAAATATCCCCAGACATTGCCAAATGTCCCCTGGGGTGAAAAGTCAACCTCATTTAGGAACAACTGGTGTAGACAAAGTCATCACTGGGAATGAATTTGGCTTACTCAGGGCTAAGCAAAATTGCTTAAACAAAATACAAAGCTTGTGTTATGAAAGAGTGCAATAAGATTGATTAACTAGGGTAGACACATGCTGTGCAAGGCCTTGAATATCAGAGCCTGCAATAGGCAGCCACAGTAATTCCTAAGCAGATGTGTTTCAAAATCAAATTGGTGTTTGAAATTTAATTTCACAAAAGCAAAAGACTAGGTGCTATGGGGGAAGAACTGAATGCAGGGCAATCAGTTAGGAAGTTGTTATAATAACCAGGTGTTAGGTGTTGATGGACAGGATTAAAGTGATATCTTTGGAATGGAGAGAGTAGGGGGTAAACCCAGGGTTGCTTTCAGGAAAGAAATGCTGAGTCTGTGCAATAGATTGAGTATTGGAGATGAAGACAAGGGAGGGGGAAACAGTGGTAAAACCAGGTTGCTAGTGAGAAGAAACATTTAAATGAGATGAATAAGAAGGAGGCAGCGTTTAATAAGTTTAATTTTGCAAATACTAACTGTAGCTATTTTAGAATTATCACAGAATGCTGGTGAGAGGCCAGGGCTGAGGGAATAATTTGAGAGCTTTGGAAACACAAAACCTTCATATCAATGAACTCATCCACTCTTACATCTTTCTTCTTATTCCTGTGGCTTGATAAAATAAAAGTTTCCCTCTCACTCACAGTATGCTCCACAGTGGGGTAGGTGGCCCTAGGTCTTTTGGGGATCCAAGCTTCTTCCATCTTATGGCACTGCCATCTTAAACAGGTAACATCTAAGGTGGCTGCAGAAGGTATAGTCATTAAGGGCCTGGAAGATTTTAGAGGTCCTAACATGTGTAACTTCTGTCCACATTCCATTGAGGATCCAACCGAACTGGAAAATCTAGCTTACAGGTAGAGGAAATGAAATTCAAAAGAATATAGCCAGTCTCTGTTATAGGACTCAACATACACACACAACCACCACCACCCTGACACACAGAAATAAGAAGAAAGCTATAGGAGTCAGTTCATTAAGGATATGAAGACAGAGTGAAAACTGAGGAGGAAAGAGTTCAAGAAATACTAATACTAAATGTAAGAAGATGTCCCAAAGAGAGTAAGGTAGATTAGATTATTTAGAGATGTTGTTGATTCACAGATGTTAGAGAGCCTGGAAGAGAACCAACCTATATAGAGGTGAAAGTGCCAAGAAGCGGGGAGGTAAATTTACATAAGAAGGAAAATGTCTGCTTTGTCAATACTCTTGGTTTTGGGGACAAATAGAATCACAATAATTGTAAAAAAAACAAAACAAAAACCTTATACATCTATACCCCACCTCAAAAACCATCATTAGCTTATCTTTACAAGCAGTTTGAAACCCCAAACCTATCAGCTTGACTTTCAATGCCTTCTTTTGCTAGCACAGTCTACCTGTCCACCCCTCACCATTACCCACCAGGTACCCAGCATATTCCAGTCACTGGGTTGCTCATTATTCACAAGACCACCATACTCTCTCCTATCTTTATGGCTTTGCTTTTACAGTTTCTTCTACCCATCAAAGATCTCGCTTCCCCAAGCCCTAAATCAAATGCTACACCACCTAGGAATAAAGCCTTTATTGATGTTTCCATCGACATCAACCTCCCCATATTCCACCAGACTTTTTATACTTCCTTTACTTTGTCATGGGGAACTATCTACTTTGTGTCAGTTATATGTTCATGTGACTGTCTCCCTCAGTACATCGTGGGATTCTTAAGTAGTAAAGCAGGGCCACTGAGATATACATCCCCAAGAAAAACATGATAACACTAAAGTCTAGGTCAGAGGCTGGAAAATGTTTTCTGTAAAGAGCCATATGATATTTTAGGCTTTGTGGCCATTTGGTTTCTGTCACAACTACTCAACTGTGCCATTTTAGTGTGAAAGTATCCATAGACAATATGTAAATGAATGAATATGGCTGTCTTCCAATAAATATTTATGAAACAGGCAGTGGACTGGATTTGATCCATGGGCTATAATTTGCTGCTCCATGATCTATGTGAATAATACTTTCTGGAGCACAGCATGAGTGGGGTCCCCTGAAGTATAATCTGGGAAGTCCTGGGGAGAATTAATATACTTTTCAGTCATCTATGTATCTTTTGCCCCATCTCCCACCAGCACCTAGGACAGCTTTCCATGTAGTAGCCTCTCAATGTTTGTTTTTGTTTTTCTGAATTAAATATGCCTGAAAAGTTACCAACTTAGTAAATCATAACAGCATTTTGAGAGCTTAATTACCTTTGAAAACTATCTTGCAAGTTTTTAGTAAAGTAGTTCAAGAAGGAATCATGTAAGCCCAAGAATCATAAAAAAACGAATGTGACAAGGGATGATGTGAGCTCAAAACATCTAAGGATTAGCAGCCAAAAGGAGAGAATCTGACAACAGAGCTGGGTAAAAGCAAAAAATGGCATTTCGGTTCTGAGGAACCAGCAGCAAGGAACACGACATCATATGTAATAGATGTCTCACAATACCCTCTAAATCCATGTGAATAATGCATTTAATGCCAGCACTTCAGTGCTGGAAAGATGTTCATAATTTGGAGGAAACTCAGAGACCAACCAAAATGATTAAGAGACTGGAAGGACTCATTTATGAGCAGCTATAAAAGAGCCAAATACGAGCTTGGTCTGCTGATTGCTAGAAGAAGATGGGAAAAAGGTGTACAAATTACTGAATGCTGTAAACACCAGGAAGAGGAGGAATGATGGCCAGCACTATTGGACTTAGCTCTTGGTACACACATATCTCAGGCATTAACACATTCCTCTCATTATTGGGTCTTAAAACATTTATGTGCCATCTGGATAATATATAACTGGAAATGTTGTGATTGGTGATGTTCTATAATTACAGGAAAATAGGTTTGCTCCAGAAGAGAAAATATAAGACAAACTATTGTTTATTAAGGAAACAAATGTTCCAGGAATGTTAGGTGAGCTGACAGAATAAAAACTTACTAATAGTTCACTCTTAGAAGTATCAAATATATACAATTGTGGGTAACAGTATATCATTTATAACTGTTTAAAGTAAAGCACAAAAATAGATATTTCCCTCCCTTGCTGCCTTCCTCCCTCCTTCCCTTCCTTCCTTCCTTCTCTTTCATTCAATCATTCAGTTATTCAACCATCAGTCCATCTATCCACCATTGATCCATCTACCACGTATTTATCCACCAATCCATCTATCCATCCGACATAACTACTGCCTGCCCACTATTTGCTAGGTCCTGTGCTGGTGATACAAAGTAACACCAGCACAGGGCCTAAACTAAAAACAAAAACAAAAAAATAAACCTACAGTCTGAGGAGGGTCAGGGAATACTTTAAAATATAATTGGTCAGGCACAGTGGCTCACACCTGTAATTCCAGCACTTTGGGAGGCCAGGGCAGGCAGATCATTTGAGGTCAGGAGTTTGAGACCAGCCTGGCCAACATGAGAAAACCCTGTCTTTACTAAAAAATACATATGTTATCCAGGTGTGGTGGCATGTGCGTGTAATCCCAGCTACTTGGGAGGCTGAGGCAGGAGAATCATTTGAACTTGGGAGGCAAAGGTTGCAGTGAGCTGAGATCATGCCATGGCACTCCAGCCAGGGAGACAATGCAAGACACCATCTCAAAAAATACACCCGCACAGACACACACACACACACACACACACACACACACACACACACACACACAATTGTAAGTTTCGTGAGATGAGGTTCATCTTCCATCACAAGTAAAAAGTGGGCTAAAAAGGAACAGATAGGTTCCATAGAGAGTGATGAGGGAAGAAAGAAACATGGCCCCTAACTCAAATGAGAGAGAGGGGAAAGGTTGGGGACACTTCCCAGAAGAATTGATATCTGAGCTAAGTCCTAAAGAATTCTGAGGCATCTATTAATCAGAAAGAGTGGGAATAAGCATCCTAGGTAGGAAGAATAATATGTTTAAAGGACTGGAGATAACAAAGTGCTAGATCATTTTGTCACAGCACATGTGGAACTGACACAAGTACTTGAGATTGTTTTAGACAAATAGTGTAAGGCAGACGATGATCCTAATTAGAATATGACTGTGGGCGAGTTTTATTATCCTTATTAATTTTTGCCTCCCAAATTTTCTCCACTAACAAAATCACAGCCTTATATGGCCAAATACTTGCATTTATGTAGCACTTATTCTGTGTTTGGAACTATCTTAAAGTCTTTATATATAGTAAGTGATTTTATCCACTTAATTCTATGTGGTAGGTACCATTATTGTTGCTATTTTAAAGATAAGGAATAGAGGCAGAGAGAGGTTAAATAACTTAACTGAGTTATACAGACAGTAGCACAACAGCATTTGTTACTTGGGACATCTTGCTCCAGGATATCTGCTTTTATGTCCACTGTGCTGCTGCAAACCTTCTAATTCAAGAGCCTATTTTCATATCTTTACCTCTGTAACTCATCTAAAAGGTGATGCAACAAATATTCAGGGACACAGTCAAATACTTTGGGAGAAGAATGTTTATAGCAGCAAAATTTATAGTCAATTTATAGTCATAAAATAGAAAATTGAAAATAACCTGTATGTCCTGCAATGTGGAATGTCTAATCATGGTATAGACCATTAAGCAAGCATTTGAAATTATGATGTAGAAGAAAAAAAAAATAACATGGGAAATGCTCAGTATAAAGGTCAAAGGGAAATGCAAAGAAACAAATTATGATCCTAGCAGTGTGTTTGTGTGTGTTGAGAAAGGAAATCCACTAGTGAGACTGAGTTCTGATTCCAATCTTGACTCTGTCATTTATTTCTTTTGTGACTTTGGGTAATAATTTCACCCCTCTGTACCCTAGTGTTCTTATCAGAAAATTGGGATGAGTTGTTGTAAGGTTTAAAAAATTGACACATGTAAAAATGCTTAAAATGCTGGCAAGCACTTGATAGCTATCAAAATATAGGAAACCCTATTTAAAAATTAAAACTGGATAGTACATATTCAGATGGCAGTTTAATAAGTATTCTTTTAGTCTAGGAACCAATATTTTATAACTTCGTCCAATTCTTTTTCCCTTTTACACTCAAAAAAAAATTGTAAGTCGAGTGAGATGAGGGGCATTTTCCATTGCAAGTAAAAAGTATTTGCTTTCAGAATCTACTTTGTCAAATTATAAGACTTACTAAACACTTAAGCAAACACTGAAGGGTTATCAAAGTTTTCTTTTTAACCAGATACCTTCTCAAGGCTAGATTCCTGATGTTTTACTTTGGTTGAATACTCTTAAATTGTGAGGATTTAAAACTACTTAAAATTGTGTTTTCATGTCAGTTAGGATTAGCAAATTAAAGGAAATAACAAATTGGCTTTTGAAGAGCCTAAGGCCATAGTTTCTCATCCATGTTTTGAAATTATCTTAATTATATTGGTTTTTAAATGTTAATTTAAAAAATAGAAGTGAGCAGTTTTAATAATAGCACCCAATCTATTTTGCCTCAAAGTTTTTTCTTTTTTAACTAAGGGAATAATTTATTATTTTTAATTAACAAGTAAAAGTTGTATATATTTATGGTGTACAATTTATATTTCAATATGTGAACATATCATGGAATGTCTAAATTGAGCTGCTTAACATATGCATTATTTCCCATATTTATTTGTGGTGAGAACACTTAAAATCTACTCTCATTAAGGAAATTCTTGAAGTCATCTTTGGAGCTGGTCTCAGGAGTAAAGCTACTGGTTCGGGGGCATGTGACTTTCACTGCTTTGCTCAGCTTCTTCAACGTCAAATCAATGGCTTAAGCACTTTCTTAAGAAAGTGCTGGAAAATCCTTGACCAAGGAAATGAGGTTATTTTGCTGCTCACACGATTAGGAATCTGGTTTCCTGGCAAGCTTTCATAGCCTTTTTTTCTCTCTCTTTCTCTTTCTTCTCTCTCTGTGTCTCTTAGGTCTCCTATGTAAAAGCGATTGACATCTGGATGGCGGTGTGCCTTCTGTTTGTGTTTGCTGCCTTACTGGAATATGCAGCAGTGAACTTTGTCTCCAGGCAACACAAGGAATTCCTGCGCCTCCGAAGGAGACAGAAGAGGCAGAATAAGGTATGATTGGCCCTCAGTTCAGACAATGTAGAGCTTGAGTTGGTTTGCCACACAATGTAATTCAGAAAACAAGAGCACACAATAAGCAAGAAGCCAAGGTTAATTATTGTTCTGATTTATCCTACTACACTGACTCAGTGCTCAGCTTAGGACTTTAAAATTGGGGAGGATTGTCAGATTCAGCAAATAAAAATACATGTCATGGAGTTCAACTGGAATTTGAGATAACAACAAACGATTTTTAATATAAGCACATCCTAAATATTGCATGGGACATACTTATACTAAAAATTGTTTATCTGAAATTCAGATTTAACTGGGCTCCCTATATTTTATCTGGCAACTCTAATTGGGGATATATACTCAATTTGACAAAGTTATTTTAAAATCCTGGTTCTTCTGAATATTGACTGTGTGTGTGTGTTTGACTGTGACTGTGTGTGCACATCACTGATTTGATTGACTTTTTTCATCAATTGCTCTGCCTTTATTTAAATAATGCTGTGCCCATGTAGTCTGCAACTTGATAAATCCAGTGAGACCGAGCTACTTATTTCAACTTAAACTTTAGTGAAGAATCCTAAGCTTTACATTGTCCATAGACTTGAGGTTTGAAATGCATAGCTCAAGATCTCCAGTCCAGTGGTTCTCAAACTTGCCTACACATTAGAATTGCCTGGGGATATTTTAAAACTCCCAAGCCTTACACACACCTTACACAATTAAATCTCAGTCTTAGTAGGGGTACCTGACTCAGTATTTCTGCAGCTCCCCAGGCAATTCTGGTGCACAGACATGTTTGGAAAGCACTGCTCTGGTTTATAACCCAATCTCATAGAGGCTATCAAAAGGCTTGCACCTGTTTTCCATTTCAAACTCTGGGATAGAAGCATGCCCTTTGATATGGAGAATGTTACCTCCTGTAACAATATTGCTTGAGAACTAAAGTCAAAATTTTATGTACAGTAGAGAGAGATTTTTCAAAATCTGTTCCAAAAAATATTTCAAAAATTAAACCTGTTAGTGAAGTAATAATTACATGCTACTCTGTTGGAATGAAAACAAAAATGTTTCACAGTCACTATTAATGCTGCAAATACCTAGATGTAAAGCTGAATATTTGTTGTGAGTTAGACATTGCTTATATTGAGTTTATGTGGGTATGAGCTGAGTTCTGACTGCATCTACTAAAAGGTTTCCTGCACGTAGTCTGGGCTGTAAGAGATAAATCTATCCTGTTACCTGCTCCGTTTCACTCTTCACTACCTCTCAGGAACATTTTGTCCTGCCATAGATAAGGAAAACAAGTGAAGAAACACAAATATCCTCTTTGCTGTACATTACCTTTTAATATTGTGCCTTTCTCAATTTTCTCCTTACTGCCTCCCTGTTGGTGCTAACATTTCTTTAATCACATTCATAGAAGTCCAGCACACAGCAGCACAATTTCAGGATCACTTGTGCCACACAGAAAATATTCTTATATTATGATGGTATTTCAATACAAAATAGTATAGAGTTAAAAGAACTCATACTGCAACTGTCTATTAGTCAGTGGATGGTTTAAGTCCTTCAACAACTTCTTTTACATACAGTAATATTGCCCAGATTTCCCAAACTTACCTTATCATAATACCTAGGACCCTTGTGAAACATACTAATTATCAGTAAAATTCCTTTCAGATGTTGATTTATAAGGTTGGGTGGAATACAAGAATCTGTACTCTTAATAAGCACTCTAGGTGATTCTTATGATGAGATACATTTAAGAAACAGTATCCTGGTTACTGACTGTATGCTCTTCTAGACCAGAGATGAAAAATGGGTTTCATTTTGCTTCCCAATTCTAAATAATTAGTAGGGTATTTTTGAAATGCTGTGTGGAGGATTCTTAGACTGTATCTGGGCTCTGTGGGAATGAGATCTGTGATTAATTAGCAATGTCTGGCATTACATAATCAGACTACTTACACAGGTTAAATAAATGTATTTATTCATTCAACAGATGTTTATTGAGCACCTACTATGCTTAGGCATGGAAATCTGGGAATACAGTAGAGAATGAGAGAGACAAAGAAGTAGAAAATGAAGTTGAAGAATAGGTGGTTTCAGATTTATTTGCAGGCCAGTATAAAAAGGATTGTATTTTACTCTAAGTGATTGGAATCCACTAGTTAGTTTCAATATAGAAAATAGGCTATTGAGTGCATAGCAGCAGATAAGTTAGGAGGCTACTGTAGAAATATAGGTGGGTATGTTGATGGCTTAGCTTATGGTATTAGTCATGAGAATGAAGGAGAATGAAGGAAAGTGGTTAGGTTCAGGATTCTTTCATTTGTTTCACAAAAATTTATTTACTTCTTACTATGTGCCACGTATTGTCTAAACCCTTAGAATACATTGCTTCAAAGGAGAGAGAAAAAAAAAAACACAACTTGTTGATGAAACTTACATTCTAGTGGTTATGCTTTGGAGGTAAAACCAACAGGTCATGCTGATGTATCTTTTGTGAAGAGGTGAGAAAATGAAAGAAATTGAATATGACTCACAGATTTTTGGCTTGAGCAACTGGGTAGGTAGTGTTACCATTTATTAAGATAGGGACTATTGTGACAGGCACAGATTTGGAGTGGAACTCAACTCATATTTTATGCTCTTAAGTTCAGATGCCCATGAGATATCTCAGTAAAGTGGCAAGTGATTAGATAGAAATATATGCTCAAGAAAGGAATGAAATCCGGAAATGTATATTTGTCAGTGACCAGCAAATAGATACTGTTTTAAATCCACAAAACTAGGTGAGATTACACATTAAGATAATAGAAACAAAAAAGCTCTGAGAATGGAGCATTACATCATTTAGAAAGCCTATCTAGAGTGGAATGGGCAGAAAAGGGAACAAAGGAAACGGTGGCAAACTTTAGATATCACTTGCAATTGCCTTTACTGTGCAGGGGAACATAGAAGATGGTATGGAATAAAATGCGTACTCATGGGGGTTTTGTTTTTCCAAAATGGAAGATAAAAGAATGCATTTGATAAAGGGAAGACTCATGAAAAGGGAGGTATTCACTGTGCAGTGAAAGGAGAACATAATTTCAAGGATAAATGTCTTGAGAAGGTAAGAAAAAATACCATTCAGAGCAAAGGGTCAGGGTTGGCTTTACATGGAGACAATTATTTCATCCATTTTAATAATGACTTAAATTACTGCCAATTCATAGATGAGGATACTAAAGCACAAAGAGGTTAAATAGCTTATTCATTCTAATGAGCCAGGAAGTGGCATAGTGGATCTGAAGTGAGATACTGTGTTCCCAGAGTCTGTGTGCTTCGCCATTATACAAACAGAATGGGAGAATGACTATGGTTGCTAGTCGACTGGTATGTCCAATGATGGTAAGATGAAGGAGCTCCGAACTAATAGCTCCTATCATGTCCATGAATTCTGAGGCTAGCTATCAGCTAAGAGTATGGTGAAGAAACACAGGTTTGAAAAACAAGGAGCAACTATTAAATGTTCGTTTGGGAGAGTAAAGAAGCCATTGCTCCAAGAAGAGAGATGGGGCAAAATGCTGAGGCAGAGGCAGTGGGAGTGCGCATATGAGAACTATGTTTATGACTTTAAAGTGTGAACAATCAGGAGGTATGTGTTTTCCCCCAGCAAGCTTCCAAGCTCAGGTTCAGGTACTGAGATAACAGGTACTTGAGTTTAAATACAATTGAAGTTTTGCCCAGTGAGCAGGAAAGTGAGTGAAAGACATGAAGATGATAGAGGAGTTGAAAGAAGAGAAGTTAGAAGGGAAGAAGGAAGGAAGGAACAAAGAAAGGAGAAGAGGGAAGGAAGAGAGAGTGGGTGGGGGGGGGAAGGAGAGATGGAAGTGAAGCTAAGGGAGCTTGCATGGTAGTAGTTGCAGTGATAAACCAGAAATTCTAAGGTGGGTAAGAGAGGGCAGAACATGGAAGAGACATTAAGTATGAGAGAGAGAGAGAGAGACTCAAAATTAAGATTTCACAGGAAGTAAAGACAAAGATAAGGTTATGATCATAAATAAGCATATGGGACTAAGATTGGGTGGAGAAAAAATTATTGACAGCAAGGCAGTCCAGGAATTGGAGGGCCTAGAATGGGGTCTATTATCCATGTGAATATTTAAGACCCCTCAGAAAATATGACATTAGTATGAGTGTTGGGTTGACAGGGATAATGGATGCTAAAGTCATCAACTAATAATGGATCACAGCACAGATAGATAACGGCAGCAATAAGGAAAATCAGTGGGGAAGTCTAATGACCTGAACTTCAGAGACGCCAAAGGAGTTGGGTTTGAGGAAGGAGGATAAAGATACGGTTTGGGCATTGCAACGGGCAACAAAAAGTATACCTTAGATTAAAAGATGTCTTAGACATGCCAGTTGGCAGTTACATTCTCTGCTATGTTTATTGAGAAATGCAAGTTTGATTGTTTTACGTGGAGATGTTCTTGAGTTTGTGCATCTCAAAATGGCTATTCAGAACACAGTGGTTTATTACCAAAGTTAAGTCTTGAGGAGAGTTGAAGAGCAAATTAAATCATGCTTAACCCTTGCAGTCAAGGTTCCTAATTATCATCGATGATTGAATTTTGAAAAAAAATAGGCAAGAGACATTTCCAATTATTTGTCCCATAAGAAAGGCAGCATTTCTCCATTTTTAAAAAAAAATCTGAACCATGGTTAGAAAAAAAAAATAACAGGAGCTAACATTTATTGAGGGCTTACTATAGGCCAGGTACTATTCTAGATACTTTACATATAGTAATTCATTTAATCACTACAACTGTGTGAGTAATGCAGTCATACAGCCCAGTTTATCTGGGAAAGTCTTGATTTAGGCCTACTTTTCCAATACCTTGTGTGATTTAGAATTTGTCCTGGATTACTCATTTTAAACAAAATATTTTTTATTAATAGTTGCAGTAAAATAAATGGAAATGGGTTTGGTTGACCTCCACTTTATAGACCTGGCCTCTGTTATGGAGGTATGCATGTACAGTGAACAAGTTCTCACTTTAACACATGGTGAAATCTGAAAGAAAAAAAAATAGTCACTACTATACAAGCCTCTTTTCTTGATGTGTTCCAGATGCACTGTCATAACTAACACCCTCTTTCCAGGATAGCTTGCAGGGAGCTTGCTTATAAAATGAAGTGCAATTTGGAAACCAGAGGCTGGGGACAGATGTTGGTCTTTGTCAGTGATGGGTCACTGCTGCCCCTACTGGTCACTGGGGATACCAGCCTTGTTCTATGGTATGGCATGCAAAATCCATGAAGCCACCAGGCTATCACTTGGTAGGGTCAGTGGAAAACATGGAAAATCACAGGTTCCGTAAACATGAAACAAAAAGGAAAGAAAGACTGAGCAGTCTTGCTGTTGAGTGTCTGAATTCTCATAATTGAGTGATTTTGTCATTTTCTGTATGATATAAAGCTGTTTTAACTATGTTTTATTGTTTGATAATACTTTTTTTTACTTGGCAATGGTCAACATATAGAGTTGTAATGTCTGTCAGTACCACTTGCCACTTTCAAAATTGTCCTTGTTTGGATTGAATTAAGTAAATAAATTACCTAGTAACAATGAAGATAGTGTTCTTATCTCAATTTACAGATGAGGAAACTAATGCAAAAAGAAAATAGGGTGAGGCAAGGTGAAGCAAATAGGGTGAGGCAAGTGAGTCACACAAGTACAGAGTCAGACCCTGTTTTAGTTTTTATTTGATGTTTTGTTCACCATGGATTTTTCATATTAATAATATTTTAAAACATTGCATTAAATATCATTTTGGTACTGGAGTTTTGGACACTCCCTCATATTTTGCCCCGAGGCCTCACTTGTTTTCCCCTAGTTTGGAGCCCACCTAGTCATGAACTACTAAATTAATTTTCACAGGCTCTAAATGTGTTGTGGCTTGAGTTAAAATTTTTTTTGAAAAAATTATTTAAAAATGTTCAATATTCTGGCCAGGAATGGTGGCTCACATTTGCAATCCCAGCACTTTGGGAAGCTGAGGTGGGTGGATCACCTGAGGTCAGGAGTTCAAGACCAGTCTGGCCAACATGTAAAACCCTGTCTATACTAAAAATACAAAAATCAGGTGGGCATAGTGGCTTGTGCTTGTGGTCCCAGCTACTCAGAAGGCTGAGGCAGGAGAATTGCTTGAACCTGGGAGGTGGAAGTCACAGTAAGCCGAGATCATGCCACTGTACTCACACCTGGGTGACAGAGTGAGACTCCACCAAAAAAAAAAAAAAAGGTAAATATTCCCAAGGCAAAATGTCATCTCTTTAATTTCCCACTGAGAAACTGACCTCTGAAATAACATATAGGTTGATATTTTAGAAGGTATAACAAAACACAAGAGCAGATCGTCGCCCAAAAAGACAATGGCATTAAGCTTTATTCAAGGAAGGTATTTATTGAGAGAACACCTGAGATTCATTTACATGCATGGGAAGAGTGGTGTTTACTGAGCAATCAAGTTATCAAATGGGGACACTTTCAAGGAGTTGCCAGGCAATGTGCAATTAGGTGTACTTGCTTTGATTATCTTTTCTAAGTTTTGCAAAGTAGCCACTGTCAATTTTATCAAACCAGTTTCTCAGAAACAATCACGCCCAGATCTTCCCTGACAGAACTGGCCAACCCCAGTCTATTAGAAGCTGATGCCCCATGTCAATGCAATAAAACCCTATTTTAATGTTATCTCCTCAGCTCCAATAAGAAACATGCATGTGCACCATGTGAAGTTAAAAAAACTTCTCTATAATGCAGCCTCACCTGCATTTATCTCCCATTTTCATTTTATATCTGGCTGCACCCTACCTTACTTCTGCCAGTGTGCCTAATTCCAGATGTTTCCAGTTACCCAGAGAGCTGTGACTTCTTTTTGTTCAGCTACTAAATAGAAATCGTGGCTGCTTGAGAACATGGTTATGGCATGTAGGCCACCTAATGACAAGTTGCCTTTTACTTATTTTTCTTTTATTTTGTTTTGTTTTTAATTGACACATAATAGTTGTATATATTTGTGGGGTATAATGTGAGGTTTTGAGGTTTTATACATTGTATTATGATCAAATCAGGATAATTACTATATCAGTCATATGAAACATATATTATTTCTTCATCAAAATCATCTCTTCTAGATATTTTGAAATATACATGAACTATTTTCACCCAACTGTGAAATAGAAGACCAGAACTTATTCCTCCTATCTAACTGTAACATAGTACCCATTGACTAACTTCTCCTCATCTCTCCGTCTCCCTCGTTTTCTCTAGCCACTGATAACTACTATTACACCCTCTACTCCCAGATCAAATTTTTTAGATTTCACATATGAGTGAGATCATGTCCTTTGCAGGGACATAGATGGAGCTGCAGGCCATTATCCTCAGCAAACTAAGAACAGAAAACCAGATACCACTTGTTCTCACTTATAAGTGGGAGCTAAATGATGAGAACGCATGGACACATAGAGGGGAACAACACTTGAAAGGTAGTCCAGGCATGATTGATGTATAACATGAAATGGCAGTAGCATTGCCTATCTTTATCTGGACTTTTGAATACTTTTAATAGAGCACCGACTGGCCCATTTTGAACTTGCTAATGCTTATTAAACACCCAGGTTTTTTTCTATTTAACACACATACCTGTCAAGTCAAGTTATCCCCTCTTGATTTTGCTGTTGATTTTTTTCTGACCTAAAGAAAGGACTTTATATTTATTCCTGTAAATTTTCATTTTGTTGAAATTGGCCAGTGTTCTAGATTGTATTAATCTTTGTGATATTGATTCGGTCATTTGGAAAATCAGGTATAACTTCTAGATTTGTACCATAGGCAAATAATTGTCAATGCCCTTTAGCCAAAGACCACCAGGAACAAACCTGTAGTCAAACAAGGTGGATTTACTACTCTTTGCAGTGAAGGAGAACACATACAATGAAGGGTTGGGGGTGATGGTCTCCAACCAAAAATTGGTTGATTTGAAGGGGAAAAGTCTAAGGGAGCAAGAGTGTACTCTAGATTAGATACTGTCAGAAAGTGGGCAAAATTCGATGATCTTAACAAATCTTACCTATAGAAAGGCAGACTAGAATGAGAATAAAACTGTAATTGTTTTTAAAAAATGAGCAGTAATTTTAACCAAGAAAGAAGGATGTTTAGTATTTTGTAAGTAGCATAGTGACCTGTTTTGTCTGTGCTTAGACAAAATCATGAAGTGGCCTTGTTTTGTCCCACTTACCAGGGTCTTAGGCTAACTTTGTCTAAGGCAGCTTGGAGTTGTGGTTTTCTCCTCCTAAAATGAAGGGGCTAAATTGCCAACATTCAAACAGAGGCTTTATAATGTAACAGTTGTGATTTTGGTAGGCAGTGTACTTAAACAAAACTCTCTGTACCTCAGTTTCAGAGGCACCGAGATGAATAATAATATTTACCTTATAGTTGTGGTGAAATTGTGCTTCCCTGGATAAAGCTCGTAAAACAGGCCTTGGCACACAGTAAGTTCTGTTTAGTGATTGCTCATTTTGTGTCCACTTTCTCTACCACATAGGTATTTACCAAACTCTGGGTCATAAGGTGTTTGTGTTCAATGTATTGGGGAAAATGCTATACAAATCAAATCAAATATCTTAGAATAGCTACAATAGCTCTTGCATTTTTACTCGTCTTTTTTCCACAAAGGGAAATCAGATTGCACGGCAAAATATGGCCTATATACAACTTTTAAAATAACTTTATTCATAGGAATAAAATAATGAGTTTGTGTTTTCTTTCACTCTGCAATATCTAAACAAGAGAGAAGTGGAAAGAACTAGGCAGAAGCTAATCTCTTATGTTTTGCCTTGCACTGATGCTGGCTGTGACTAAACTAGGTCTTAAATGCATAGAAACCTTCCTCTAAGGTAGAGAACCCATTAAGATCCTTCACACCCAATTAGAATGCAAACCGACTTTGAAAGAAGGCTGTTGGAATGCAGATGTCACTACCACTAAGTCTAATCAACAAACAAATCTAAGCAAATGAAAAATCCATTGAATTACAATTAGAGTGGGGTCAACCTTTGAGAATCCTGCTTCAGGCTTCTTACCTTTTTCTCTTCCTCTCCAAAAGCTTAGAGGAGTAGTTCTAAACCTAGGGCAATTTTCCCCCCAGGGGACACTTGACAATGTCTGGAGAGCTGTTTGGCTGTCATATCTGGGAAGGGATGCTACTAGCATCTAGTAGGTAGAGACCAGGGAGGTGGCTAAATCTCCCAGGATGTACAAGACAGCATCCCACAACAAAGAATTGCCTAGGTGTAATGCTGATAGTGGTGCAGTGGACAAACCCTGGTTTAGAACATTGTCAGGCTGTATTTCTTGATATGCAAAAGCCTCAATTGTTTTCTCTTTCTTGTATGCAAATCATGTCTCACCTGCAAACATTATCTGTACACCATCAGGAGAGTTCTTTCAGTTCTGCTAACCTCAGTCGAACTGAACTCTTCCTGCAAGATCTGTACATAAGTGGAGCCCACTGGGTGATGGCTTGTTGTCTTTTCCTTATATTAGAAAAAGGCAAATTCTATCCAGCAGCCTGTCATTGAAATTTGGTTTCTTTATCCAAATGTATGCTCAATCCAGTATGAAGGAAAGCTCCATCTGACTGGCTTCATTAATTAAGATACAAATCATGTGGTTCCACACACCACATGCTCTGAGAAAACAGATCTATGATGCTATGCTTCATGCATGAAGTAAGGTAGGGTCTGCATCTGGAAAATATTAGGTTCAGACTCTGAATTAATATCCAGATTCTGTTAGATGGAGACACCTCTATGTGGGTAGGAAAAAAATGTTATTTATTACATCTATTTAAGAAATGCTCACTAATGTTTAAAGTCATAATGAAAGCTTATTTTTAGGATTAATATCTGGATGTGTGTGATTCAACAGGTACACACAATGATGTTTAATGTAAAAAGAGAGGGAAGACAGTGAGACAGTGTTCAATAGAAGAACAGAGGTTTCAACCATTCTAGAAGGAATCCAGTGGAAATGTTTTTATTCGATTTGTTACTAAAACTGGGAGAAGACATATAAGAAGCTACATTACTTAGAACAACAGTAAGCACAGGAATTGAGAATAACCCATAATAAGCACACTTGTCTAGTCACAGACCACAATAAACAGTTCACAGACTGGAGCTGGTACAGACCACACCTTGACCATCCTGCTCTAGATGAATGCTTCTCAAACTTTGGTGCACATGAGAATCACCTGGAGGCCTACAAAGATTTTTGATCCAGTAGGCCAGAACAGGACCCAATATTTTATTTCTCTAACAAATGCCAGGTGACAACTGATGGTCCAGAAAGCCCCTAAAATACCTTTTAGTAATAGTAATGCTATAATCATACTTCATACCTTTGCTACTGGTATGTCCATAGTCATATCCAAGACATTAACCCCAGTGATTGATTCCATGTTGGGAAATTGGTCACTGAAAGATTAACAAACAGAGAATAAGGTGTTTTGTAAAAGATGTTTAGACTCAAAATCCCAATAGGTCTCCTTTTTCCTTTTCCTTGGAAAGGAAACTCCATAATCATAACTCTTTTTTTTTCCTTTCAAGAAGAATATCATGAAATGTTGTGTGTTCTCTTTTATTATTTAAGATTTTTTTCCATATTCTGCCACCTGTTTGCACAAGGTGTTTAAAGAAGATTTCACAGATCGTTAATTAAGGCAACAACTGCTCCCTTAGCAAGCATGATGTTGAAAAGGTTGTAACTGCTTCCCCAGGGAAGCCAAAGGTGTGTTTGTTTTTTATCTTAAAGGTTGAGGAGTTTAGATGAGGCTTTAACAGACTTGCATGAAGATTTGGACTTTATTGTGAAACATTATGAATAAATAAATGTCTTGGTACTTTGTAATTGCCTGTATCACTAGGACATAGAGCTGGTGCTTGACAGGGACATAAAGACCTATAAGTATTTTTAAGGTGTTTTCTTCTAAGCATGTTCCATTTTTCTAGGTATTATGACAGATTGTTAGGGCTTGCAAAATGGAATTCTCTTTTGCAAAATATGAAGCAATTTGTAGAAGTAGTCCTGCAAATGAAACCCTGTCATTTTAGTGTCTCCCTCCAATTGTTACTTTCATCTCAGACCATTTCCCATTTTCTCCATTTTCTTTCCCACATTTCTTCCTACTGAATCACATTTTCCTGTCTCTAATTTTTTTTTATTTTTCTCTCTTTTTTTTGAGACATGGTTTCACCATGTTGGCCAGGCTGGTCTTGAACTCTTGATCTCTTGATCTCGTGATCCATCCACCTTGGCCTCCCAAAGTGCTGGGATTACAAGCGTGAGCCACTGCACCCAGCTCTAATTTTCTACTCTTAATTTTCTTTTTCCCTTACCCTTAGTCTCATCTCTTCAGACTATCTCATTTTGTTCATCCATTCATATACTCAGTTTAAATATATTGTACACTTACTATGAGCAATCCACAAAGTCCAATAGACTCTGCCCTTGACACTCACAGTCCAGGGAAAAACAAGAAAAGTATCTGCCTATTAGTATATGTACATATCATGATACGGGCCATAGAAGTGCTATGGAAAAACACGGAGAGGCCCTGTGGTAGATATTATCAATATCCCATCCATATTTCCATGGCACTTATTGTTTCTATATACTCTGATGGGCTTCCTACTGCAAGCTTCACTCTGCCTTGATGTGGAGAGTGAGAGGGTGACATACTCCAGGAACAGCCCTCTACCAATCATAGTTGGGGGCTGGGAATAAATAGCTTAGTTTCCTTGTCCCTTGGAGGTAATGTTTCATACTGGCTTCCAGTAGGATTGAGCTCCAGCTGCCCACAGTGAAACTGACTTACCAACGCACCCTGAATTGATGTCTTTCCTTGCTTTGCCTCACTTTTCCATGCCTCTACTGGTGCTTCCACAGATCACATCCCAAATAAAGTAATTAAACTCACATTCCTGCCTCAGGGTGTTCTAGAAAAAACCAGCTACGACAAGCATGAAGCCAATACCTGGGCTGGGGAACTAAGCAGGTACCAGGCAAGGAAAGACTGCACCATGCTAAAAAGGTTGAACTTCCTCCTGAAGGTGATGAGGTGACATTAAGGGTATTTAAACAGGGAAATAGCATGGTCAGATGCATTATGGAAAGAGCAATCTAGCACTCTGGAGAAGCATTCTGGACCATGTTTTGAACAGTACAGGACTAAGGCAGGAAAACAATAGAAGGTTCTTTTTATAATCAAAACCAGGGTTGGTAAGGGCCTGAAAAGTAGTAAGAAATTAAATGGCCTTTAAAAAAATAGGAAAGCAAAATCAACAGGACATGTACTAATTAACTATATGAAATGCAAAGATGAAGAAATCTAAGATTACTTCCAGGAGTATGGCTTTATCAGAGGGGGGACTGTAGTGTTACAAGATTGGGTTGGTGACAGGGAGAGGGCAAAGATTAAGTTCATTGTGGGATAGGTGAAATGTGAGAGACAGAGGTAGCAATGTCCATGGGGCAGTCCAGTGCTCAGGAGAGAGGACTGTGTTGGACAGACATGCTGAGAAGTCATTAGGATATAGATGGAGGTTAAAGCCATGTAAGTGGATGAGATCACCCAGCAGGAGTGTACAGAGTGAGAAGAAAAGTGGAGGGAAAAGATTGAGAAGGAACAGGAAGGAAAGATGAAGGGGAAAGGGAAGGGCAAGGCAGGGCAAGGCAAGACAAGACAGAGGGCTGAGGATAAAGCCCTGTGAGCACCAGCATATCAGAGACAGGCAGGGGAAAAGGAGCCTATGAGGGAGACAGAAGGTCAGAGGGGTGTGTAATCACTCAGAGGCTAGAAGAAGAAACATATCCAGGAAGAAAGTTCATAGTATCTAAAGATGCAGAGTCCACATAAAATAAAAGCTAATAAGCAGCCATGGATTAGTCAAAGGACACTGGTAACCTCAACAACAGCAGGCTCAGTGGAGAGATGAAGGCAGACACAAGGTTTTAGGGAGTATAGTAGTGAAGGGGACAGTGAGGAAGTGAGGACATCAAGTGTAGCCATTTTATTTTTTATTGTACTTTAAGATCTGGGGTACATGTGCAGAACATGCAGGTTACATAGGTATACACATGCAATGGTGGTTTGCCGCATCCATCACCCTGTCATCTACATTTGGTATTTCTCCTAATGCTATCTCTCCCCTAGCCCCACCAGCCCCCGACAGGCCCCAGTGTGTGATGTTCCCTTCCCTGTGCCCATGTGTTCTCATTGTTCAACTCCCACTTATGAGTGAGAACGTGTGGTATTTGGTTTTCTGTTCTTGTGTCAGTTTGCTGAGAATGATGGTTCCCAGGTTCATCCATGTCCCTGCAAAGGACAGGAACTCATCCTTTTTTATGGCTGCATAGTATTCCATGGTGTATATATGGTATATTTTCTTTATCCAATCTATCATTGATGGGCATTTGGGTTGGTTCCAAGTCTTTGCTATTGTAAACAGTGCTGCAGTAAACATACATATGCATGTGTCTTTATAGTAAAATGGTTTATAGTCCTTTGCGTATAAAACCAGTAATGGGATTGCTGGGTCAAATGTATTTCTAGTTCTAGATCCTTGAGGAATTGCCACACTGTCTTCCACAAAGGGTGAACTAATTTACACTCCCACCAACACTGTAAAAGCATTCCTATTTCTCCAGATCCTGTCCAGCATCTATGTCTCCTGACTTTTTAATGATTGCCATTCTAACTGGTGTGAGATGGTATCTCAGTGTGGTTTTAATTTGCACTTCTCTAATGACCAGCGATGATGAGCTTTTCTTCCTATGTTTGTCAACTGCATAAATAACTCCTGAGAAGTGTCTGTTCATATCTTTTGCCCACTTTTTGATAGGGTTGCTTTTTTCCTGTAAATTTAAGTTCTTTGTAGATGAGTGTAGTCCTTTTAACCAAGAAAAAGAGAGAAAGTGGCTGAGGAGGCACATAGGCCATGGATTTTTGTTGGTTGGTTGGTTCTTTTGCTTTTTGTTTATTGTTTTTTTTTTAATGAGTGACTTTAGTATATTTAAATTCTAATGAGAGAGTTGTTTATAGAGAGAATAATATTACTTACAGGAGTTTTGAGGAAAGGTGAGATAGCATGCTTAGATGGAGATACTAGCCATGCCCAGTAGAAGGGATTCCTTCTGGTAACTGGGAGAAGAAAGAAGAAATAAGAATAAGGACACGGCATGTTTGTGTGTGGGTGGGTAGGCAGGTTGTTGAAGGAATCCCCACATGATGGCATCTGATTGTTTTCTGTGACAAAGGAAACATTCATTTTCAGAGGGCAAAGAGAGAAGTGACAGAGTAGGAGGTATGAGAACAGTGGGAAAACTTTGAAATGTTTGTGAATTGCAAAACACATCACCAGGGTCCCACAAAAGTTTTCTCAAGCAGCCTTAGGGTCCAGTGGAGGTAGAGGAAATAGGATATGTAGGGGCATCAATGAGCTGGGTTGGGTGAGGTTCTCTAGAGGGGCTCAGCAGCCTAGAATAACAAGATGGTGGGTTCCAGAATTGAACTAGGCAGGACTGACTGAAATAAAAGTGGCCAACCTCTGGTTCAAAAATGATTAAGAATTTCAAGATGGCAACAGCAAAGCATTAAACTAAGCCTAGCACCCCTCTGTGTATGGACCCTGTGTGTCTGTACAGGTTGTATGCCCATGAAGTCAATCCTGGATCCAAGCTGAGGGTTTTGCCAGACAGGATGGATGAATGGACAAAAATATGGATCATGTGATGATCCAAGCAAGGTAGAGAAATAGGGATATTGTAAAGAAGCGATAAGAATCAAAGGAGAATATTTTACACATAAGTGAAATAAATGTAAGCAATAAAATGTGGCAGTTAGCAGCCCACTTATTTACTTATTTATTAGCAATAAAATAGCTCTAGCTTTTAATTTCAATGATTCTTTCTATTTCTATAGTTATCAAATTTAGTTGAAGTTCTAGTTTTGCAAATACACCTTCAGGGAGTTTTGCTTTACAAATTTTTTGAAGGGAATTCAGTGTTTAAATGAGAAAGAAAACTTGTATCAACTAGACTCCTTTTTGTGTTTTGTTTACTGGGGTAGACAGGCTCAGACAAATATTTCAATACAGAATGTTGTGTGCTACGGGAAAGGTTTAAGTGGATGATTTAACGTTGTGACTGAGGACAAACCTTCTCCACTTGGTAGCACCAGGGAGTTGAGCCTTTATCTGGGTCTTAACACAGGAACAGAAATTTGCCAGGTCAAAAGGAGAATTAAGAGGACATCCAGGCTGAGGAAACAGTTATGCAGAGGTTCAGATGTAAGAAACATGTTGCTTTCAATACATCATAAAGAGTTGGGTCTGGAAAGTGCTAAAACATGGGGCCTAAGAGGAATGAAAACCTCAGTTACTCTTGAAGTGGGAGCCACCACAAGGCTTTATAAATGCTACAGTCAGATTGGAGCTGTGGAAATATCACTCTGTATAGAAAGAATCAGATTGGAATAAGGCACAAGATCAGGAAAATGCTGCTTCAACATTTCATTTTAAGAACACTCTTTTTTGTTTGTTTTTTTTTACTGGAATGTGGTGGTTCACCAGTTTGTCTTCTTTCTTTTTATTATTTTATTTATTTATTTTACTTTAGGTGCATGCTATATCTGGCATTTCTCCCCATGTTATCCCTCCCCACCCCCCACTGTCTTTCCCCTACCCGCCCCAACTGTCCCCAGTGTATGATGCTCCTCTCCGAGTCCACCTGTTCTCGTTGTTCAACACCAACCTATGAGTGAGAACATACGGTGTTTGGCTATCTGTTCTGGTGTCAGTTTGCTGAGAATGATGGTTTCCGGATTCATCCAAGTCCCTATGAAGGACACGAACTCATCGTTTTTTATGGCTGTGTAGTATTCCATGGTGTATATGTACCACATTTTCTTTGTCCAGTCTATCATTGATGGACATTTGGGTTGGTTCCAGGTCTTTACTATTGTACACAGAGCTGCAATGAACATACATGTGCATGTGTCTTTATAGTAGAATGATTTATAGTTCTTTCGGTATATACCCAGTAGTGGGATTGCTGGGTCAAATGGAATTTCTATTTCTAGGTCTTTGAGGAAGCTCCACACTGTCTTCCACAATGGTTGAACTAATTTACACTCCCAGCAACTATGTAAGAGTGTTCCTATTTCTCCACATCCTCTCCAGCATCTGTTGTCTCCAGATTTTTT
>CAUYQU010064872.1:0-14531 GCA_963574635.1 Cheracebus regulus | reverse complement strand
TCTCTTTCATTTTTTTCTTTCTTTTGCAGTTTCTTTCTCCTTTTCTCTCTTTTTCTAAAATCTCTTCCTCTTTCTCTTTCATTTTTTCTTTCTTTTGCTGTTTCTTTCTCCTTTTCTCTCTTTTTCTAAAATCTCTTCCTCTTCCTAAAAAAAAAAAAAAAAAAAAAAAAAAAAAAAAAAAAAAAAACAAAAGGAAGCTCAATGAGAAAGGATATTAAGTTAAACATGAGAAAAAGTATAAAAATTCATTACGGGCGGTAATAGAAGTGTCAACTCTCAAGAAAACTGGTGATTTTATAATTTTTAAAGGGGAGAAGTAGGAAGATATAAAGAGAGTAGCAGAGCTCTAACACAGAGATATTGGAGTTCCTGAAGATGATATAGGAATAAATGGAAAAGGAGTAATATTCAAAAATAAAGGCCGATAGGGCTGGTAATCCTACAATCACTCCACAGGTTCTCCCTGTCCACTGCACAAACAAAACCAGTTCACCAAGACCATGGAGTTGCAGTAAAGAAAGAGTTTAATTGATGCATGTCCAGCCATCCACAGAGGAGACTAGAGTTATTACTCAAATCGATTTCTCAAAACACTCAGAAGTTAGGGGTTTTCAAGGATAGTGTGGTTGGCAGATCTATCTTTATATTTATATTTATTTTTATTTTTTTAAGATGGGGTTTCACCATATTGATCAGGCTGGTCTTGAACTCCTTACCTCAGGTGATCCGCCCACCTCAGCCTCCCAAAGTGCTGGGATTACAGGTGTGAGCCACCGCGCTCGGCTTATCTTTATTTTTATTTTATTTTATTTTACTTTATTTTATTTTATTTATTTAGACAGAGTCTCTCTCTGTCACCCAGGCTGGAGTGCAATGGCTGATGTCACCTCACTGCAACCTCCACCTCCCGAGTTCAAGCAATTCTCTCCTGCTTCAACCTCCTGAGTAGCTGGGACTACAGGCCTGTGCCACCATGGCCTGCTCATATTTATATTTTTAGTAAAGACAGGTTTTCACCATGTTGGCCAGGCTAGTCTCGAACTCCTGATCTCAGGTGATCAACCCACCTCAGCCTCCCAAAGTACTGGGATTACAGGCATGAGCCACTGCACCTGGCCAGATCAATCTTGATTGATGTAAAAAGTTGTCCAGGCCAGGCATGGTGACTCGTGCCTATAATTCCAGCAATTTGGGAAGCCAAGGCAGGAGGATCACTTCAGCCTAGGAGTTCGACACCAGCCAAAGCAACATAATGAGACTGTCTCTACAAAAAATATAAAAATTAGCTGAGCACGGTGGTACAGGCCTGTAGTACCAGCTGCTCAGGAGACTAAGGTAGAAGCCTGGGAAGTGGAGGCTGCAGTAGGCTGTGATCATGCCACCGCACTCCAGCCTGGGCAACAGAATGAGATTCTGTACCAAAACAAAATAAAATAGAAAATAGAAGTTGTCCAAAGTCAAGTGAAAAATCAAGAAAAGCAAATATTATATATGTTTTATACATGCTTGTTGATATGTATAGAAAGCTGTCAGATAAAGGAGCTAAACTTTCCTGCAGGGTAAATTATAAGTAGTATATATTTACTGAGTGCTTCTATTGGCAAGAGCCCATCCTAGGTGTATTACATGTGTTTTGTCATTTATTCCTTACTAGGATTAATTAGGAATAATTCCTTATTACCTACTTTATAGGTACAATATTACCACCATTTTATAGGTGAGAAACATGAAGAACAAATTAAATAAATTCCAGGTCATATCTAAGTTACTATATGTCAATAAAACAGCTTCTAAATAACTGAGACAGAGTAATAACAAAAGACATTAACTGAATTTTTTTTAGAAAACAGAATCCAGTAACTTGCTCTAAGAGACTTCCTTAAAATCATGAAGCAGAAAACCAAAGATAAAGGATTGTAAGATTAGTTATGTCTGTGAAATAAGAAAAATAAGGGTCCCTATGAAGGCATTAGAGAAAATTTTTTGAATGAAAATAAAAGAGATAAGGTCAGGTCACTAATATGCAAAGAAATGCCTCTTAAAAAAATATTTAGGTTCTTTTTTTTTTTTTCTTTTTAGACAGGGTCAAGTGATCCTCCCACCTAAGCCTCCTGAGTAGCTAGAACTATAGGTGCATGCCACAACACAACCAGCTTTTTATTTATTTATTTATTTTTAAGACAGGGTCTCGCTATGTCTACTAGACTGGTCTGGAACTCCTGGGTTCAAGCAATCCCACAATGGCTTCCCAAAGCACTGGGATTATAGGCATAAACCACCCTGCCTGGCCAAAACTTTGTATCTTTTTCCCCTAACACTGGTCACCCACTTAATTGACTTTAAAACTAATGAACAAAAGCAAAAACAGTAACAAACACTGCTGCAATTTTAAAAAAACACCGTTGTAGAGTGTGTAATTTCCAATTTACAGATTAAAACATAGGAAGGTTAAGTAAAGTGCCCCAAATCTGACTTCAACAGTGCAGTATGAAATTGAAACACAGATTCAAAAACCCATAATTTTTGAAGTCCACAACTTTCTTCCTGCAGTACTGATACCAGATTCACACCAACTGAAATAGTTAATGCTCCAATTTGTGCTCATATGAATCAAGTAAAAAAAAAAAAATAGAATACATTTTATTAAAATATGGTGGTGTGGATAGAATAATCAGCAAAACTAAACTTGCAAAGCAGCCATATATCTTTATTTAATTTCGTTCATTCACAAACATTTCTGAAAAGTCTTAGATGTCACTGTTAAGCTTCCACTTAACTTCATAGCAACTTAACACAACTTAAAAAGATTATAGATGAAATATACATAAATATGCTACCCTATCCTTGAAAAAATAACTTAATTTCTCCAAGAATCAATAAAATTTACTACCTCTTAGGTCTCTCTCTCAAGCCAAAGACAAACAAGTACTTACGTCAAACCTCAACTATCAAAACCAATGACTAATTCTAAAGTAAACACAGTTCAAGTTGTAATTGAGCACGTACAAGTGTTCGAGTATATCTTTTTAAATGTTTTCTAAATAAATAAGCCTCAGTTGGAATAGAGTTTACATTAATATACAATCAGATTTCTATGGTTACTGTTTATCAGAAATAACCCAAGTTTGATCATACATAGACAGTATAAGGTCATCCCAGCCATCCATCTACCTAATTCATACATTAGGCAACTGACTGTTACAGGCTATAGTGAAGTGTAAAGAAAAATTAGAATGTTACCCAATTAACTCAACTTAATGCTTTGATTTTACCTAGAACTAAAATCATTAAAGTATGATCTCTCTTTTTCTTTTTTTTTTTTTTCTGAGACAGAGTCTCACTCTGTCACCCATGCTAGGTTACTCGCTACAGCCTCAACCTCCCAGGTTCAAGTAATCCTCCCACCACAGCCTTCCAAGGAGCTGGGACTGCAGGCATGCACCACCACAACTAGTTAATATTTATATTTTTTGTAGAGATAGAGTTTCGTCATGTTTCCCAGGCTAGTCTCAAAATCCTGGGCTCAAGCTATGCACATGCCTCAGCCTTCCAAAGTCCTGGGATTACAGGTGTTAGCCACTGCAGTTGGCCATAAGATGATTCTTAAAGAAGTTAGGAAACTTACTTATAGATACAATTTTAGTCACTAACTAGTAAGATTCAAAACAGAGTTCTCTGAATTCCCAGATTTTCCATTATACCACACTCCTTCCCAAGAAAAAAAAAAGGAATTTTATTAAACTCCTTTTATTTAATAATTATTAAAATATTAAACTAGAGCCATAATGAACTCTTCAGTCTATGAAACAGGTGCCATGAATATATCCTAAGCAAACAGAAACCACAGCTATAATGACACTCTGATTCACAGTCAACAATGCATAAAAGCCATCTTTCCCTAAATACGTTTATTTAAAAAATATTTTATTCATGTTCCAAAGCACTACCCTGTATTATTAATTTGTATATTTTATAGTTAAGAGTAAAGCAAAAAAAGTAAATTCATCAGCTTTTCAGTATGTAAAAGGACAAACTTCGGTAGTCCAGTGTCCTCATTTGTAAAATGAGAATGACAAGATTATTCCAAGAATTAAATGATTAATCCCTTACCTGCATATCAGCAAAGAGCTTGGCAAAGAGTAAAGGTTCATTAAATGTTAGCTTCAGTATTTCATTGAATCTAAGATGGTGAGACATTTTCTCTCTTTTTTTTTTCTTTGAGACAGAGTTTCACTCCGTCACCCAGGCTGGAGTGCAGTGGCGTGGTCTCAGTTCACTACAACCTCCGCCTCCTGGGTTCAAGCAATTCTCCTGCCTCAGTCTCCCAAGGAGCTGGGAATCCAGGTGTGCGCCACCACAACCAGTTAATTTTAGTATTTTTAGTAGAGACCAGGTTTCGCCATGTTGGCCATGCTGGTCTCAAACCTCTGACCTCAATGGATTCACCCGCCTCGGCCTCCTGAAGTGCTGGGATTACAGGCGTGAGCCACCATGCCCAGCCTATTTTCTCATATTTTAACAACTCTGAAATTGAAATGAATCTTACAATCAATGACATGTTATAGAGCAATCAAGTGTGTGAGAGTGTGTGTGTGTGTGTGTGTGTGTGTGTGTGTGTGTGTGTTGAGACAGGGTCTCAATCTGTTCTCCAGACTAGAATGCAGTGGCGGATCTTAGCTCACTGCAACCTCCGCCTCCTAGGCTTAAGCAATCCAACCACCTCAGCCTCCCAAGTACCAGGGACTACAGGTATATACCACCATGTCTAATTTTTGTATTTATTTGTAGAGACTGGGTTTTGCCATGTTGCCCAGGCTGGTCTTGAACCCCTGTACTCAAGTGATCTACCTGCCTCGGCCTCCCAAAGGGCTGAGATCACAAGCATGAGCCACCATGCCCAGCAACAGTATTTTTTAATTTGTACATAAAATAATGATGCCTCTTACAATCCATGGCATCTTATAGTGGATGAAATGGAGTATATTATAATGATGATGCTGAGTATATATTTACCTGGTCACCATGCCTCCACACAACAGATCTATAAAGAACAGACCAAATCTACTCTAACCCTGATCTCTTGAGTCATGTTTCCAACCTTAACACATGTACTGCCAACTCTTCAAATTCAACGTATTCAACACCCAAATCATCTCCCCAGAAGCTATTATTCTTTCTTTCTATGCTTCCTATCCCAATTAGTGAGTGACACCATAAAGGAAAACTTGACTTTTCCTACAGTTCTTCCCCATCCTTCAGTTGGAATTTCTATAATCCATTATATCGTTTCTGTTTTAGAAATTATCCATTTGTGTCTTGCATCATGCTTAGCTGTACACATGGCTGTCACCCCTTCTTTGCCCTCAACTTCTTGAGGGCAAGGCCAGCTTCTTACTCATTTTTATATCCCCAGGGTGACTAGTTCAATGCCTCACCCATAGTTAAGTGTCCAATAAATGTTCATGGAACTGATCACATCCTGTTTGTTTATAAGTTTGAAAACAGTTAAGTCTCTACAAACAGAGATAAAAGGGACTAACAATAAAAGTTACTGTACTATAGAATTTCACACACATGATCTTATTTCGTTTAATTCTCATCAACTTTATGAAAGTATACGGGCAGATATTAACACTTCGATTTTAAAATTGTGGCTTGGCAGTCAAGAGGCTTGCCAAAAGCTTTCACTGGTAGAAAAAGGATTCAAACAAATCTAAGTACAAACCCAGTGCTTTCAGTTTACAAACTTCTATACTCTACCCCTTCCTCGGTCTTATTCCTGCTAACTTTCCACCTTATGTTGCCTATAAGGCCCTATAGTTTTGTTTTTTTGTGTGTTTTGTGGTGGGTTTTTTGTTTTGTTTTTGTTTTCTTTGAGATGAAATTTCGCTCTTTTGCCCAGGCTGGAGTGAAGTGGTGCGATCTTGGCCCACTGAAACCTCTGCCCCCCTGCACTGGGTTCAAGAGATTCTCCTGCCTTAGCCTCCCGAGTAGCTGGGACTACAGGTACCTGCCACCACACTTTTTTTTTTTTTAATAGAGACAGGGTGTCTCAATGTTGGCCAGGCTGCACAGTGGCTCACGCCTGTAATCCTAGCACTTTGGGAGGCTGAGGCAGGTGCATCACCTGAGGTCAAAAGCCCCAGTTTCATCTTAATCCATGTTTTCCCTTTATCTTGGAATATCAGCTATACTTATCTTCTCTCAGATCCTTCTCCCACTGCAAGGCCTTTGCACATACTATTTCCTATAACTAGAATATTATTCTCCTCCTCTCGACTAGTTATGTCCTCCTCTTCTAGATATCAGTTCAATCTCCACTTCATTAGGGAGGACTTCTCTGATCTGCATAGGTAACTTTCCTTAACACATGTTATAATAAACGTACTCTCGTTTAAGGCACAAATCAGTTGTATTTTTTCCTACTCGTAATTTTATATTAATTTGTATGATTCTTCTTTGCTTAAAGTCTAACTCCTCCGTAGTCCTACTAGTCTATACAAATTTCCAAGAAGGAAAGGGGTTTTTTTCCTCACCATTCCTTCCCAAGTACCTAGTACAAGAGTTGCGGGGTTTGTTTTCATTTATTTGTTTGAGATGGAATCTTGCTCTGCCTCCCAGGCTGGAGTACAGTGGTGAGATTTCAGCTCACTGCAACCTCCGCCTCCTGGGTTTAAGCAATTCTCCTGCCTTTAAGCGATTCTCCTGCCTCAGCCTCCCAACTAGTTGGGATTAACAGGCACCCACCATCACGCCAGCTAATTTTTGTATTTTTAGTAGAGATAGGGTTTTACTCTGTTTCGCCATGTTGGCCAAACTAGTCTCAAACTCCTGACCTCAAGTGATCTACCCTCCTCAGCCTCCCAAAGCACTGGGATTACAGGCATGAGGCACCACATCTGGCCCAATAGTTGTTGAAAGAATAAATGAGTGAAACATTTGAACTCTCCTCAAGCTCTCTAAATCACCACCTCACTATCAGCTGACAATCTTGCATCCTACTTTACAAAGAAATCAGTTATCATCTCTGCCTTCCTCATTCTCATCTTGTCTTTCCCCTTCTTACAGATCCCTTCCCTTCAAGGAATTCAAATACTCAAATTTCTTCTTTAAGACTACTCTTTAGGCCGGGCGTGGTGGCTCACGCCTGCAATCCAAGCACTTTGGAGGCCAAGGCAGGCGGATCACCTGAGGTCGGGAGTTCAAGACCAGCCTGACCAACATGGTGAAACCCTGTCTTTAAAAAATAATAATAAATAAAATTTAAAAAGACTACTCTTTTTTTGGGGGGTGGGGGAGTGGGGGACAGAGTCTCACTCTGTGGCCCAGGCTAGAGTACAATGGCATGATCCTGGCTCACTGCAACCTCTGCTTCCTGAGTTCAAGCAATTCTCCTGTCTCAGCCTCCCAAGTAGCTGGGATTACAAGTGTATACCACAATGCCTGGATTTTTTTTTTTTTTTTTAAGTAGAGACAGGGTTTCACCATATTGGTCAGGCTAGTCTCAAATTCCTGACCTCAAGTGATCTACCGTCCTCAGCCTCCCAAAGTGCTGGGATTACAGGCATAAGCCTCCACATCTGGCCTTTAAGACTACTATTAACCTTTCTCTTCACTGCAGAACTTCTGAATCTGTAGCCTACACTTGCTCATTCCACTTCTTCACTGCACAAAAATACTCATCAACTACTGTAATACACTGCCTGCCCTCACATTACCTGAATGAAATGGTTGTTTTCAAATCCAATGATCTCTTCACTTTTTCCTGATCCTCAACCAGTCTCCTTCATCTCTATCATCTGATCATTACTTCTTGAAACTCCCTCTACTCTAGGCTACAGACCCTAACACAACACTCTCCATTTTTCTGCAGTTCTGAACACATCTATCAACCCCTCTTCTGCCCATTCCTATACATTGGAGCTCCTTGGCTGCATCATCAGCCCCTTTTTCTCCTTTCTGGCCCTCCATAAGCATTTTAATTCAAGCCAATGTCTTTATTACCAAATATCTGCAACTCCCAAATATGTATCTCTAACATATTTTTCTACTAAGCTACAAACCTGCATTTTGGGGTACCATTTTCAAGGGTCAATTGTAATAAGACTGATACATTCGATTCAATATATCTTACATGTAAGTTATCTCACAGATGCCACAAACTCAACTGAACCCAACTTTCCTCTCTCTCTTTGTATTTTCTTCCTCAATTGAGAAGTCTAGGATGGACACAGTGGCTCATGCCTGTAATGCCAGCACTTTGGGAGGCTGAAGCAGCCAGATCACTTGAGTCCCAGGAGTTCAAGACCAGCCTCAGCCACATGGCGAAAACTTTTCTCTAAAAAATGGCCAGGTGTGGTGGCTCATGCTTGTAATCCCAGCACTTTGGGAGGCTGAGGTGTGTGGATCACCTGAGGTCAGGAGTTCAAGACCAGCCTGGCCAACATGGCAAAGCCCCATCTCTACTGAAAATTTTAAAAATTAGCGGAGCATGGTGGCGCATGCACATAGTCCCAACTACTTGGGAGGATGAGGCAGGAGAATCGCTTGAACCCAGAAGGCAGAGGTTGCAGTGGGCCAAGATCATACCACTGCACTCCAGCCTGGGCGACAGAGCAAGATCCCGTCCAAAAATATAGCGGGGTGTGGTGGCACACACCTGTAGTCCCAGCTACTTGGGAGGCTTAGGAAGGAGAATCACCTGAGCCGTGGAAGTTGAGGCTGCAGTGAGCCGTGATCACATCACCACACTCCAGCCCGTGAAATAGAGTGAGACTCTGTCTCAAAAAAAGTGAGATCCTGTCTCAAAAAGAAAAAAAAGAGAGAAGTCTAGGAGGACTTTTGGCATCCTGTCTTAAATAAATAAATATCACAAAGCTGGATGAAGAATATTAATACTGTTTTTACATTAAAATAAGTAATAATTCTATGCCTGGGACAGTGCTAATCCCTTTCACAACAATTATGTCAGCAATACTTTGCTATAGATATTTTCACCATCACTGGTACTAATAACCTAACAAATATACAAATTTTAAAGATGTGAAAATTAAGGTTCAATGAGATGGAAAAGCAGACAACTCAGAGTGGTGGAGTTGATATATTCGCCAAGCCACGTCTGTCTAAAACCAAAGCTTTTAACATCTACCTTATATCACAGTGGTTAAAGCATAGCAAGAGTAAAGCTGTAAAAATGGGCTGAAGAATAGAATCAGATAGATTCTGGCCAGGTGCAGTGACTCATGCCTATAATCCTAGCACTTTGGGAGGCCAAGGCAGGCGGATCACCTGAGCTCAAGAGTTTGAGACTAGCCTACAGTTTGAGGCAACACGACGAAACCACATCTCTACTAAAAGTAAAAAAATTAGCCAGGCATGCTGGTGAGTGCCTGTAATCCCAACTGCTTGGGAGGCTGAGGTATGAGAATTGCTTGAACCCAGGAGGCGGAGGTTACAGTGAGCCGAGATCGCACCACTGCACTCCAGCCTGGGCTACAAAGTGAGACTCTGTCAAAAAAAAAAAAAAGAGAGAGATTCTGAAGATTAAGATTACAAAAGGAAAGCACCATCTAAAGAGTGACATGCTCTCTGGTATAATTGTGGGAATGGAGGGCTGAAGTGAGGTAGGCACGCACACAGGTTTATATTTATCATTTACCCCTCTTTCCTTGGCAAGCAGATTTCCTCTGTCCTTTTGCAAACAAAGTCTCTAAAATTTGCCTCATAACTAATTTGACTCATGTAAGTAATTTAGCCATTTGAATCATCTTTGCCCCAACTCTAATTATATAAAAGCAATTATCTTCCTCTGTCCAACTGCCAGCCCCTTCTTGGTTACCAGGCAGATCTCCCTCACTGCCCTCTAACCCCTTCTCAACGTCATTCACAATGAATGCTGCAGAAATCAATTAAGCAAACAGTTTCAAGAGAAAATTAACAGCCCAACACAATCCACAGGCCTGTCTTCTACAGCTCCAAAGAATTACTTACAAAAGAGAGAACTAAGCAGCAATTGGGAGCGGGGGATGGGGAGGGACGGGTCTCTTCTTTTTGGAAACCTATATTTCCTAATGACTAAGAATAGCTTCTACCTATTTAGAGGATAAAAACAGTTTACATACATACACCTTAGCACAAACTTCCTCCTGTCACATTTTTACCAAATATTTTTATCACTGCAGGATTTATCAGCACAAAAAAAAAAAAGACTTCATGATTCTTTTTCCTTTTATTTTATTGGCTTTCTCAAATGTCCAGTGGATAATTGTTTCTGGAGACCACACTTGAGAAAGTATGTTTCATTTTTACTAAAGGTAACAAAAGAATTTTTTTAATGTATTCTATAAAGCTGAACACAACATTTTAACCATATGCTTACATTTTTATTCCATTTCCCAGTAATCGAAGAAAAGACTGCAACAAAACAGGAAATGCAAAGCTGGTTATCTAACCTTCCTCATTCAGAGCAGTTATACCTAAGTATAGTATATGATAGGAAACAGGGAAGGAGGATTAAGAAAGGATGATTAAAGAGTACAAAAATACAGCTGGATAAAAGGAATAAGATCTAGTATTTGATAGTTCAGTAGAGTAACTATAGCTAATGATAATCTATTGTAGATTTCCAAATAGCCAGAAGAGAATTCAAGTGTTCCCAGTATAAAAGATGTTTGAGGTAACAGATATCCTAATTGCCCTGAATTGATCATTATACTTATATGAATTTATCTAAATGACATATACTCCCAAAATATGTACATCTATGACATATCAATTTTAAAAACAAACAAAGGAGGCCAGGCATGGTAGCTCCTGCCTGTAATCCCTGCACTTTGGGAGGTGGGGGCAGGAGGAGCCCCTGAGCCCAGGAGTGTGAGACCAGCCTGGGCAACATAGTGAGATCCTATCTCTACAAAAAAAATTTTTTTTAATAAATAAAATTTTAAATGAAGGAAATAGGGCTTACTTTTGAAGAGCCCTAGAAAAATGGGTTTTACAGCTTTTCTGTGACAGTTCAAATCTCATCAAGAAATTTTAATTTATGTTCAATCTAAATCACTCCTGCTATAACTCAAGTGCCTCCAATTTCTCCCCTACATAATTTAATCCACACTGTCATGAGATTAATACATTAAATAAACAATGGTATATTCATATAACGAGATACTACATAGCAATGAAAATCAATGAACTAACTGCCACACACATCAAGTAGAAGAATCTGACAAACATGTTAAGCAAAATAAACTAGCCTGGGGTCAGGCACAGTGGCTCATGCATGTCACCTCAGCACTCTGGGAGGCCCAGAGGGAAGGACTGACTGCTTGAATCTAGGAGTTCAGCACCAGCCTGACCAACACAGGGAGACCCATCTCTACAAAAACTTCAAAAATTAGCCAGGTGTGATGGCACATGCTTGTAGTCCCAACTACTTGAGAGACTGAGGTGGGAAGATCTCTCAAGTCCAGGAGTTTGAGGCTGCAGTGAGCTATGATCACATCACTGCATCCCAGTCTGGTCAACAGAGTGAGACTTCTCTCTTTAAAAACTATACTTGCCGAGTACAGTGGCTCACGCCTGTAATCCCAGTACTTTGGGAGGCCAAGGCAGGTGGATTACCTGAGGTCAGGAGATGGAGACCAGCCTGACCAACATGGAGAAACCCCGTCTCTACTAAAAATACAAAATTAACTGGACGTGGTGGCGCACGCCTGTAATCCCAGCTACTCAGGAGGCTGAGGCAGGAGAATCGCTTAAACCTGGGAGGCAGAGGTTGTGGTGAACCGAGATTGTGCCATTACGCTCCAGCCTGGGCAACAACAGTGAAACTTCCTCTCTAAATAAATAAATAAAACTACACTTGAGGCGGGGTGCAGTGGCTCACACTTGTAATCCCAGCACTTTTAGAGGCCAAGGCAGGTGGATCACCTGAGGTCAGGAATTTGAGACCAACCTGGCCAACAGGATGAAACTCCGTCTCTACTAAAAATACAAAAATTAGCTGGGCGTGGCTGCAGGCACCTGTAATTCCAGCTACTCAGGAGACTGAGGAAGGAGAATGTTTTGAACCTGGGAGACAGAGGTTGCAGTGAGGCAAGATTGAGCCACTGCACTCCAGCCTGGGTAACGAGACTCCACCTGAAAAAAAAAAAGGAGCCAGACCTGGTGGCTGACACCTATAATCTCAGCACTTTGGGAGGCTGAAGCGGGCAGATCACTTGACCCCACAAGTTCAAGAGTAGCCTGGGTAATGTGACAAAACCCTGTCTCTACAAAAAATACAAAAATTAGCCAGGCGTAGTGGCATAAGCCTACAGTCCCAGCTGCTCAGGAGGCTGAGGTGGAAGAATCACCTGAGCTCAGCGAGGTTGAAGCTGCAGTGAGCCCTGATTAGTACCACAGCACTCCAGCCTGAGCAACAGAACAAGACCCTGTCTCAAAAAAAAAAAGAAAGAAAGTATATGTAAAATACCTCCCAAAGTCAAAGACTCTGATTTTAAATGCTAAAAAACATTGGACACTCTGGCTCATGACTATAATCCCAGCAGTTTGGGAGGCTGAGGCAGAAGGATTGCTTGAGCCCAAGAGTTCAAGACCAGCCTGGGCAACATAGCAAGACCCAATCTCTAAAAAAATTTTTTTTGTAATTAGCCAAGCATGGTAGCTCATGCCTATAGTTCCAGACACTCAGGAGGCTAAAATGAGCATATCGCCTGAGCCCAGGAGGTTGAGGCTGCAGAGAGCCATGTTTACACCATTGCACTCCAGCCTGGGTGACAGAGCAAGATCCTGTCTCAAAAAACTAATAATCAACTGTAAGGCTGGGCACAGTGGCTCATGCCTGTAACTCCAACACTCTGGGAGGCTAAGGTGGGCTGATCACTTGAGGTCAGGAGTTCCAGACCAGCCTGGCCAACGTGGTGAAACCCCATTTCTACTAAAAATACAAAAATTAGCCAGACACAGTGGTGTACGCCTGTAGTGCCAGCTACTCAAGAGACTGAGGCAGGAGAATTGCTTGAACCTGGGAAGCAGATGTTGCAGTGAGCTGAGATTGCACCACTGCACTTCAGCCTGGGCTAGAGAGCAAGGATCCATCTCAAAAAACAAACAACAACAAAAAACAATAATGTGAAAATAAATGTTAAAACAACACAGCACAGTTATTTCCTTGCTCAAGGAAGAACTTAATTTAGTATGCTTATTCCAAATCAGACCTAATAATCCTAATGGAGCCTTTGGGTTTATATAAGAACACTGTATAATAGACATTTAAAAACCTATCTGGATTCCATGATCTCTTGTCTATTATACAGATTTGTGTCATAAACATGCACAGAGAAAGTATTCAACAAATATTTACTAATGATACACAGCACAGGCAAATAGGATAAAAATTAAGCTTATTGGCTTAAAGAGCCCAACTTTTAGAAACCCCATTTTTAGAAACTAAATTACAGAATACACTACTTATACGGAAGAGAACAGTTTATAACAATAGCATGGCAGAGGAAATTGGTCCTTTCCTCCATCACTGCCTGACTCACACAAAGCACAATCAACTTCCTGAGGCCCTAAGTGAAAGGAACACAGCCACAACTCTGCTCTAACAGCAGAGACTACTAAAACCATGACTGATGGAAGCCTTTTTCCTCCATTTTTTTGGAGGAAAAAGGAGATGAGAAGTACCTGACCTTATGTCTGAAAATTCTAAAATCATTACCATTCCTACTTTCCACAATGACTGTAAACTGAAATTTTTGGACTCTCCCTAGAGTAGAAGCAATGTGTCTAACTAGATGGATGATTAATGATAAGCAATGAACTTTTTTTTCAGATGGCTCTGTCACCCAGGCTAGAGTTCAGTGGCACGAACGTGGCTCACTGTACCCTCAACCTCTTGGAC
This sequence comes from Cheracebus regulus, assembly GCA_963574635.1. NCBI lineage: Eukaryota > Metazoa > Chordata > Mammalia > Primates > Pitheciidae > Cheracebus > Cheracebus regulus. Next base: position 625 of record CAUYQU010064872.1, on the reverse strand, counting down.
TCAAGCCATCCTCCCGCCTCAGCCTCCCAAGTAGTTGGGACTACTGGCATGAGTCAACATGCACAACAAATTTTTAAATATTTTTTGGTAGGAATGGGGTCTTGCTATGTTGCCCAGGCTGGTCTCAAACTCCTGGGCGCAAGTGATTCTCCTGCCTCAGCCTCCCAAAGTACTGGGATTACAGGCATGAGCCACCTCACCTGTCCAGTAACAAGTGTTTTAAAGGGCAAATCACAATATAAATCAACTTGGTCCTGTTACCATCACCAGTGACATTGTTTTGTTCTGTTTTACAAATGCAGTCAGGCACAGTGGCTCATACATGTTAACCCCAACATTTTGGGAGGCTGAGACAGGCAGATTGCTTGACAACTAGGAGTTCAAGACCACCCTGGGAAACATAGCAAAACCCTATCTTTACAAGAAAGCCTGTAGTCCCAGCTACTTGGGAGTCTAAGATGAGAGTATCACCTGAGCCCAGGGAGGTCAAGACTGCAATGAGCTATGATCGTGCCACTGCACTCCAGCCTGGGCAACAGTGTGAGACCCTATATCAAAAAAAAAAAAAAAAAAAAAAAAAAAAAAAAACAAAGAAAAAAAGGTTAATAGGGAAAAAAAAAAACAA
>CAUYQU010064871.1:0-13395 GCA_963574635.1 Cheracebus regulus | reverse complement strand
TCTTCTAGATTTACTGGTTTATGTGCATAGAGGTGTTTGCAGTAATCTCCGATGGTAGTTTGTATTTCTGTGGAATCGGTCGTGACATTCCCTTTATCATTTTTTTACTGTATCTATTCAATTCTTCTCTCTTTTCTTTAGATCGCTTTCCTGGCCAAGATGTAAAAACAACAAGGTTTATTTTCAGCGACTTACCCTCTCTATGAAGTTGTGATGAAAATACTATAAGTTGGGACTTCTTAACCCAGCACTATATCAACCTTCAGGAAGGTTGTATCTCGAACTTGTGAGAAAACCATTGTATGTGTGGATTTTCTTGAAAGATTCCTTAGCTTGCATGGGTTCCCCAATAGTTCATATACAGTAGGGTTCTGAACCAAGTTCCTGGCAATTTCCTTTATAAATTCTGCACCTGGCAATCTAGTTGGAATATTTCATCATGTGTATCTTGATGAAATTTGCATTTTAATGCCCTTTTAAAAATATTTTGCACCTAACAGCTTCCTGAACTCTTGCATAGTAGGGAATATTGATCACATCTTCATGTTTCACTCTACAGACAAGGACTGTGCCTTTGCAGTTTGCTGTTTGTCAGACAGTACATGTCCTGAAAAGAGTGGTCATGTTTATCTTGTTGCATTTTGTGCTTATGATAGAGTGTAATTCCTGACATTCATCAGAAGGGAATCTGATGGATTGTGGGAGATAAACACAGTCAATTCAAGAGAAGTTTATAAAATATATCTAGTTAAAGCAGTGATTTTCCACCTCCCATGCATTCAAATTGCCTGGAGGAACTTTACAAATAAATCAATGTCCAGGCATCATCCTTACAGATTTCTGATTATTCCTGATTGCAGCCAGGGTCAGAGGTATTCGAACCAGAGTGACTCCATCTTGAGTGAGGGCTGGGAAATGAGGCTGGGACTTGCTGGGCTGCATTCTCAGAAAGTTAGGCATTCCTGGCCTCTAGATGTTTATGGTTTAAGGGAACAAATTGATAGCATTTACTAAACAGACCCAGACTTGGGAGTGTCCTCATATCTTGATATCTGGAGAACAAAGACATTCCTAATTTTGCTTTAAAGTTAATAATATTGCCAGGTGTGGTGGCTCATGCCTGTAATCTTAGCACTTTGAGAGGCCGAGGTGGGTGAATCACTTGAGGTCAGAAGTTCAAGACCAGCCTGGCCAACATGGCGAAATCTCATCTCTACTAAAAAAACAAAACAAAACAAAAACAAAAAATTAGCCTGGCATGGTGGCATGTGCCTGTAATCCCAGCTACTGGGGAGGCTGAGGCAGGAGAATTGCTTGAGCCCAGGAGACAGAGGTTGGAGTGAGCTGAGATCATGCCACTGCCCTTGAGCCAGGGTGACAGAGTGAGACCCTATCTCAAAAGCAAAAAAATAAAGATAATAACATTGATTCTTGCAAAATATAGTAATTAAGAAAATTAATCTTTTATCACAAACTTTTGTAGCAGAGCACGTCTCCCCATGTATACAAGCATTGTACCTAGGGCGGACAGGCTCCTCCTCTTACTTTTGGGAATGTCCTACTCTGTCCATGGAGTAGCTGTCCTTTCACAACTGTACTTTCTTAATAAACTTGCTTTTGCTTTGCACTGTGGACTTGCCCTGAATTCCTTCTTGTGCAAGATCTAAGAACCGTCTCTTGGTGTCTGGATCAGGACCTCTTTCTTGTAACACATTTCTGGCAGCCAAAGACGGGACCATAATGCAGAAACCACGACCCAGCAACTACCTTTGGGTAAGCGTGGGGACCTGTAATATATTTCTGGCAAACCTCAAATGGATGATACTGAGGAGACCCCCAATCCAAAGGAAAATCATCTGCATGCACCAACTGGCTAACTTAGGTAAGTGGGGTGCACATACATGGGTAAATAATGAGATTGGGTTAGAGGCCCAACTTAGGGGAGTTAGAGTCTCTCCAAGACAGAGTGGATCAGAGGCCCCTCTTAATAAAAGGCAAGGACACCTGACCAACCTTGGGTTAGAGGTCCAACCTTGAGTTAGGGCCCAACTTAGTTCCTTCTAAGTTTTATGGGGTTAGAGGCCCATCAGTAAGGGCCCTCTCAGGTAAGAGCAGCTTCAGCACTGCAGGCTGTGCTCTTCATATTGATCCACCTTTTCCTCCCTGCTGCATGATTGGGTTTCTTGGTTGCTGTCTCTGCGTTATTGTCATTTTCAGGAAACTTCACTGGGTCTTAGGGATTTTAACTTACTCTTTTCCTACATGCCTCCCGATTTCCATCCTTCTGCTTGTGAAACGTGGGGAGCAAAAAGCACTGATGGCTCTGTCTCTAAAATTTCGGATTGAGATTTGCTATTTAACAGCTATAAGCAATAAGACTAGATAGATGTGGTTATGCTTCGCTGCCTCTATGCTGACTAGGTGTGATTGAGACGCACCGGGAAGGAAATCAGGGGACTCTCCTCTTTGCTGTTTTGTTTCATTTTGCACACTAAAAAAACTTCTTTCCTTTCTTGGATTCAGGCAAACCAGCTTTGCTTGTCCACGACTGCCTAGAACCCGCTTGCTCTGGTCCTTCTCATCTAAATCCTCTTGATTTCCTTTGCCTTATTTGATATTTTTGTTGAAGTCCATGTTGTGGTTTATCTAAGATTCACGGCTCAGCTCACTTCTGTTATTTAGATAATATGAATAAGAGAATTCAGTTTTTGGCAGGGATCCCCTCATTAATGCAGCTGGCCTTTAAATCTCCTCTTTCCCTTTTTAGTGGAACCTGGCCAGTGGCAATACAATCTCACAGGTTTGGAAATTTTTTTCAACATCACCTGCCTCCTTCATGGCAACCATGACATCAGCTCCAAAGAACTCACCACAAGGATGTATTCTTGAACACTGGGACAAGTTTCAACTGAATAGGCTTAAGAAGAGAAAACTGGTGTTTCTATGTAATATAATGGTATTTGGCTTTGGTATTATTTGGAAAACCAAAGAAATGGCCTCCTACTGGAACTATGGCCTTTAAGACAATTTGTTTTATCTTCAAGTCCATTTGTTTTGTAAGCAGGAGGGAAAATAAGATGAAATACCATATGTTCAAGCATTTTTGCTGCTCAGTCAGGATAAAACCCGGCAGCAGGCGTATGCATGTTTGATGAGAGGAAAAGCAGAAAAAGAGCTAGACATAGTCCTGTTTATGTGATGGATTATGTTTATTGATTTGCATATGTTGAACCAGCCTTGAATCCCAGGGATGAAGCTGACTTGATCGTGGTGGATAAGCTTTTTGATGTGCTGCTGGATTCGGTTTGCCAGTATTTTATTGAGGATTTTCTCATTGATGTTCATCGTGGATATTGGCCTGAAATTTTCTTTTTTTGTTGTGTCTCTGCCAGGTTTTGGTATCAAGGATGATGCTGGCCTCATTAAATAAATTAGGGAGGAGTCCTTCTCTTTGTATTGTTTGGAATAGTTTCAGAAGGAATGGTACCAGCTCCTCCTTGTACCTCTGGTAGAATTTGGCTCTGACTCTGTCTAGTCCTGGGCTTTTTTTGGTTGGTAGGCTATTACTGCCCCAGTTTCAGAACTTGTTATTGGTCTATTCAGGGATTTGACTTCTTCCTGTTTTAGTCTTGGCAGGGTGTATGTGTCCAGGAATTTATCCATTTCTTCTAGAGTTTCTAGTTTATTCATGTAGAAGTGTTTCTATTATTCTCTGATGATAGTTTGTATTTCTGTGGGATCGGTGGTGATATCCCCTTTATCATTTTTTGTTGTGTCTATTTGATTCTCTTTTTTCTTATTAGTCTGGCTAGCAGTCTATTTTGTTAATCTTTTCAAAAAATCAGCTCCTGGAGCTACTGATTTTTTTTAAGGGATTTTCATGTCTCTATCTCCTTTGGTTCTGCTTTGCTCTTATTTCTTGTCTGCTGCTGGCTTTTAAATTTGTTTGCTCTTGCTTCTCTAGTTCTCTTAATTGTGATGTTAGGGTGTCAATTTTAGATCTTAACATATCTCAAAATAATAAGAACTGTTTATGAAAAACCCATAGCCAATATCATGCTGAATATGCAAAAGCTGGAAGCATTCCCTTTGAAAACCAGCATAAGACAAGGATGCCCTCTCTCACCACTCCTATTCAACATAGTATTGGAAGTTCTGACCAGGGCAATTAGCCAAGAGAAAGAAACAAAGGGTATTCAAATAGGAGAAGAGGACATCAAATTGTCTCTTTGCAGATGATAGGATTATATATTTAGAAAACATCATCATCTCAGCCCAAAAACTCTTTAAACTGATAAGCAACTTAAGCAAAGTCTCAGGATACAAAATCATGTGCAAATATCACAAGCATTCCTATACAATAGTAATAGATAAGCAGAGAGCCAAGTCATGAATGAACTCCCATTCACAATTGCTATAAAGAGAATAAAATACTAGGAATACAACTTAGAAGGGATATGAAGGACCTCTTCAAGGAGAACTATAAACCACTGCTCAAGAAAATAAGAGAGGACACAAACAAATGGGAAAACATTCCATGCTCATAGATAGGAAGAATCAATATTGTGAAAATGGCCATACTGCTCAAAGTAGTTTATAGATTCAATGCTATTCCCATCAAGCTACCACTGATTTTCTTCACAGAACTAGATGAAATTATTTTAAATTTCATATGGAGCCAAAAAAAAGTCTGTATAGCCAAGACAATCCTAAGCAAAAAGAACAAAGCTGGAGGCATCACGCTACCTGACTTCAAACTATATTACAAGTCTGTAGTAACCAAAACAGCAAGGTACCAGTACCAAAACAGATATATAGACCAATGGAACAGAACAGAGGCCTCAGAAATAACACCTCACATCTACAACCATCTGATCTTCAACAAACCTGACCAAAAAAAAGGAATGGAGAAAGGTTACCCTATTTAATAAATGGTGCTGAGAAAACAGGTAGCCATATGCAGAAAACAGAAACCAGACCCCTTCTTTACACCTTATACAAAGATTAACTCAAGATGGATTGAAGACTTAAACCTAAAACCTAAAACCATAAAAACCCTAGAAGAAAATCTGGGCAATACCATTCAGGACATAGGCATGGGCAAAGACTTCATGACTAAAACACCAAAAGCAATGGCAACAAAACTCAAAACAGACAAATGGGATCTAAGTAAACTAAAGAACTACTGCACAGAAAAGCAACTATTATCATAATAAACAGGCAATCTACAGAATGGGAGAAAATTTTTGCAATCTATCCATCTAGCAAAGGTGTAGTATCCAGGATCTACAAGGAACTTATACAAATTTACAAGAACAACAACAAAAAAAAAAACATCAAAAACTGGGCGAAGGATATGAACAGATGCTTCTCAATAGAAGACATTTATGCAGCCAACAAACATATGAAAGAAAGCTCATCATCACTGGTCATTAGAGAAATGCAAAACGAAACCACATTGAGATGCCAGTTAGAATGGTGATCATTAAAAAGTCAAAAAATAACAGATACTGGAGAGGATGTGGAGAAATAGGAATGCTTTTACACTGCTGGTGGGAGTGTAAATTAATTCAACCATTGTGAAACACAGTGTGGCAAATCCTCAAGGAGCTAGAACCAGAAATACCATTTGACCCAGCAATCCTATTATGGGGTATATATACAAAGGATTATAAATCATTCTACTATAAAGACACATGCACACATATATTTATTGTGGCACTATTTACAATGACAAAGACTTGGAACCAACCCAAATACTCATCAGCGATAGACTGGTTAAAGAAATGTGGCACATATACATCATACAATACTATGCAGTCATAAAAAAGAATGAGTTCATGTCCTTTGCAGGGACATGGATGAAGCTGTAAGCCATCATTCTCAGCAAATTGACACAAGAACAGAAAGCCAAACACCTCATGTTCTCACTTATAAATGGGAGTTGAACAATAAGAACACATGGACACAGGGAGGGGAACATCACACACTGGGGCCTGTCAGGGGTAGGGGGCAAGGAGAGGGAGAACATTAGGACAAATACCTAATGCATGCAGGGCTTAAAACCTAGATGACGGGTTAATAGGTGCAGCAAACCATGATGACACACGTATACCTATGTAACAAACCTGCATGTTCTGCACATGTATCACGGAACTTAAAGTAAAACAAAATTAAATTAAAAAGAAAAGAAAACTGGCCACTGGAAGAGGGATTGCAAAGCATCCCAAAGGGAGCCATTGGGACCTGAACCAATGATGGCTGAAATAGACAGGCAACCCCAAGAGTGATGGGCCCAAGACCTTCCACCACAGTTCCCACTGGACAACTAGCCATATCTCTGGAGGAGCCTCAGGTAACTCTTGATGTGGCAGGTAAGAATATTAACTTCCCTCTGGAATGCTTACTCTGTTTTCACTCATTATAACGGGCCTCTGTCACCCCAAAACTCTATGGTCAAGGGGATAGATGGACAAATCCATAGATGCCATTTTATGAGTCCTTTAAGCTGCTCTTCAGGGACTTTGGCTTTCTCCTGAATCCCCGCACCCCCCTCACCCCAAAAGATACTACTGTTTTCTGAAAAACAGTAGTATCTTTTGGAAATCACAAGGGAGACAGAAATTGCTCCTTCTCCTTTCCTGTGAATAAGTATCAGTCTTTGTTGTTAGACGCTCCTGATACAATGCTTAAAGGATGCCAGACTTTGAATCCAGCTACCTCTTTGCCTGAACCCCCAGGCACCCTAGGTCATTCTTGTATTCAAGTTATGGAGCAAGTTTACTCTGGCCATCTGTATTTAAAATATGAGCCTCTAGATAATCCTGAAGCAGAATGGTTTACATGTGGAAGTTGCTTTGTGCACCAGGGAAAAAGGACAACAAACTGTTAATACGAGGTGCTAATCAGTAAAAAATAGTTGAGCGTTTGCATGGATCTACTCATTGGAAAAGAGATTCCCTGTTTTAATTAATGTTTCACCTTTTTTTTTTTTTTTTATAGGAAAAGGCTTACTTAAAACAGTAAAGTAGGTAACTTGAACCTGTGAACTCTGTTTCAGAATAACCCAAATAACCATTCCACTTTTGGGCATAAGTTGGAACCATGCGGAGAGTAACTTATTTACCTAGTGGGCACAGACTTTAGTTTCTCTACATAATCAGATGAATTGTTGGATACGTGGAGAATTTTCACTTTCCTCCACTTCCGGGTTACCCTGGCATATTCAACCGACCAAGTCAAGTTTATGGGGATGTTACTAGGATTGGGAAACTGAACACCATAAACATAACCCCTCTTTTCCCATATATAGCCACACAGGCCTCAGCCCCTACCCTCCTATGAAGAGACAAGAAAGCACATTTCTAATCTAACTAGAACACAGCTAAACTCCACCCCAACTTTAGGTTATGCTGTACATGATGAATGTGGGTGAACGACAGCTGTTCCAGTGCAGGACTTGGGCAAAGCACCTGTATGTTTTCAAAGGCACAATAATAGTCACCACCAGACTGAAACCCATGATGTGGGATGGCTGTTGCCTCAACATTGGAATCAGACCCTTCTTCTAACAGACCAGATGTGGATGGAATGGCAAGGTAACTTGCCAAAAATGAGAGACTACGCTTCTCCTTGGGGCTGGTTATGGGCTTGTGGAACTCATGGCTGCACTGGAAGATGTACGTGGGGTCAGGCTTATCTCTTAGGATGTATCCTCACCAAATTGGACTCTCTCCCATCTAACTGAAAAATTGTGTCAGGCCTCCAAGTTCAAGCTTGGCCATTACAGCCTTGGTGACCTGTACATACACCTCCTGAGAGTCTTCAGGAGCCAGAAAGTCTGAAGTAATCAGATGCCACAAAGAGAAGTCAAATGACTGGTTCCTGCCTCAACTAATTGCTATCCTCCTGCAACATTCGACCATGGCTCCTGCTCAACCTTGCAAAATTTCCCCTTAGACATTAGGTTTCTCAAGACCCCTACCCCTGTAACTATGTAATTTACCACACCCTCCCCTCTGCCTGTGACAACCCCTACCCTTATGACCATGCCTGTTTGTAATGGATAACCCCTACCCTTGTGACCAGGCATCCTGTGATGCTCCCCCCAAAATAGATTACCACCTTTAACTGACCATTTGCCCCAACCTATATAACCAATTCCCATTCCTACAGCCTTCCTCTAACTCCGTTCTCTGACTTGCCCACTTGCATACAAGCGTGAAATACAACAGCCTTGTTGCCCACACAAAGCCTGCCTGGTGGTCTCTTAACACGAGTGACGCGCCTAACAGTAAAAGGTTGTAACAGGTGACAAAAACGGGCATCCTGATGGTTTTATCCAATGACTGTATTTTCCCCACAGGCAGCTATAATCAATATCCAGTTACAAGTTGAAGCCTTAGCCAAGCACATGGCTGCAGCTTTCAATAATACATGCCATGGTTGTAGCCTTCTAACTGAGGAAACTTCTCAGATTAGGCAGGTAACCTTACAAAACCATGTGGCTTTGGACATTTTAACAGCGTCCCAAGGGAGGACTTGTGCTTTGATCAAAACCAAATGTTGTGTGTATGTTCCAGACTATTCACATAATATTACCCAGGCTATGAAAGCTTTAGACACTCATGTCTCTGACACTGATGCACTATCAGTCCACCCTCTATTGGCTTGGTTCCAACAAGCCCAGTTCTTGGAAAGCCTTCCTGTTTAGTTCACTTGGAATGATTTTACTTATTTTGCTTTGCTGTTGTGGAATATATTGTGGTTGTGCTCTTTGTGTAGGAATGCAAGACAGGCTCACTCAATGCTTTCCTAAATTGGACACCTGCTCATCTTCCTGATATCATCTTTTGTCGGAACTCAGACTTAGGAACGACCCTCACCATACCAATGCTCTCTAACTGAGTATCTCTCTACCCTGAATGAAAGAGACTCTAATAGTTAAGCAGGAATATCATCAGCCTCTTCAGCCTGAAGAAGTTACAGCAGATGGATCTTCATCCCTCTGCAACCCTTCGGATGAAGGTTCCTGTTGTAAAGGGCGTTGGGGAGATATGTCAGAGGCATTCAAACCAGAGGGACTCCATCTTGAGTGAGGGCTGGGAAAATGAGGCTGGCACTTGCTGGGCTGCATTCTTGGAAAGTTAGGCATTCCTGGCCTCTAGATGTTCATGGTTAAGGGAACAAATTAATAACATTTACTAAACAGACCCAGACTTGGGAGTGTCCTGATATCCTGATATCAGGAGAACAAAGGCATTCCTAATTTTGCTTAAAGATAATAATATCGATTCTTACAAAATATAGTACTTAAGAAAATTAATCTTTATCACAAACCCTTGTAGCAGAGCACATCTCCCCATAGATACCAGCATTGTACCGAGTGTGAATGCCTTCCTCCTCTTCCTTTTGGGAGCGTCCTACTCTACCTATGGAGTAGCTGTCCTTTTACCACCTTACTTTTTTATTTCTTTTTCTAGCATCAGAGTGAACAGGCAACCTACAGAATGGGAGAAAATTTTTGCAATCTACTTATCTGACAAAGGTCTAATATCCAGAATCTACAAGGAACTTAAACAAATTTATAAGAAAAAAAAAACAAACAACTCCATCAAAAAGTAGGCAAAGGATATAAACAGACCCTTCTCAAAAGAAGACATTTATGTGGTCAACAAATATATATAAAAAAATCTCATCACTGATCGTTAGGGAAATGCAAATCAAAATCACAGTGAGATACCATCTCATGGCAGTCAGAATGGCGATTATTAAAGAGTCAGGAAACAACAGATGCTGGTGAGGCTGTGGAGAAATAGGAATGGTTTTATGCTGTTGGTGGGAGTGTAAATTAGTCCAACCATTGTGGAAGATAGTGCAGCAATTCCTCAAGGATCTAGAACCAGAAATACCACTTGACCCAGCAATCCCATTACTGGGTACACACCCAAAGAATTACAAATCATTCTACCACTGCACTTTCTTAATAAACTTGCTTTTGCTTTGCACTGTGAACTTGCCCTGAATTCTTTCTTGTGGGAGATCCAAGAACCCTTTCTTGGGGTCTGGATTGGGACCTCTTTCCTGTAACCTCAGGAATCAGTTTTTGTCCTTTCCTTTCCGCCCCCCCCCTTTCTCCCCTCCTTCCTTTCCTCCTTCCCTCCCCCCTTCCTTCCTTCCTTCCTTCCCTCTTTTCTTCCTTCCTTCCCTCCCTCTTTCCTTCCTTCCCTCTCTCCCCTCAACTGGGCATATTCTTTTTGTCCAGGAAGATTCCAACATGCAACCAGGATTGTGAACAGCTGTTAGAGGTTTATAAAAGCTTAACTATGTGGATATCTGTGCTTTTGAAAGTATTCAATAAACAACAGCGTTAGAGATAGAATGCATTAAATTAGCCTATTTGGAGGAGATGAACTGGTAAAATGTATGAAGCAAGGAAAATGAAAAATATGAATTTTAGATATCCATGAGAATAAATAAAGACGTGCCAAGAGCAGAGTTCCAGGCAAGGGGACACAGGGTCTGAATGAACACAAACTGTTCAGGCATCACTTCCGAACAGCTCACATTCAGAAACGCAGTCCCATTCTGCCAGCCTCCCTCCCCTCCTCCCCGTCGCTGAGTCAAATAGCTAGCAATCAGGGTGAGCAGGGCTTGATTTGGGAGCTATGTGGAGAAGCGGCAGCTTTGCAGTTGAGATTGGGCAGGTTTTGCTCAGAGGACAGAGTGCCATCACCAGGAGAAAGGCACGGGGCTATGTCAGACTTGTGTGCCTGGACGCATTCTCAAAACGGGACCTGCTTGTAGTTTAGTTCTGCCCACCGGTGTGGTTGCTATTTTGTGTTTAGCATGGGTAAACCAAATATCTTCCTTCCCTGATCTGCTTGCCATCATCCATTGTATAGAGGGGAATGAACACGGAAGCAGGTTAAGGACCTCAGCCTCTACACGCAGCTCAGATGCCTCCTGGCTGACTCCGCAGGCGTGGATCTGGAGGCATCTCCAGGCGGTCTAATCTTGCACAGAGATGATGGACAGCTCCTTCCCAACGCAGACCGTTCCTCTCATTTCCCAGTCATGCTCACTTGTGCAGACTCATTTGTGCATTGGACTCAAAATCTAAACCTTTCCACCAGAAAGGGATGAACTTAAATAGATGAAGTCAAAACTGCTGCCATAAGCAACAGCCTGAAACGCCCTTTTAGAAGACAAGTCTCCAGTTCAGCTCAGGCACAGACGAGAACCCTCTCTTTCAGGGCTGAGGCTCAGAGACCCCAGAACAAAAACTAAAGTGAACCTTGCAGGCCTCCTCAGCAGACCTCAAGGCCAAAAATGAACATCTTTTCGAAAAGAAAAAGATGAGTCTTATTTTAGGATTCTCCTGCATCTATTGCAAAAACTAAACTTTATTGGGTATTTTTTTTAATGTGCCAAACACTGCTTTAAAAGCTTTTTTATGTCTTAACTCCTGTGTTCTTCACAGTCGTCCCATGAATAAGGTGACGTTATTACTTCCAGTTTTCACGTAGAAATCTACTCTCCTTGAAGCTAAACATCTGTCCAGGGTTAGCCAGCTAGTAAATGGAGGAGTCAAGAGATCTAAAAGCAGAATGTCCATTCTTGATTTCTACCTAAAATGCCCCCACCTCTTTTTCCAGTGCAAGAACAGGTGGGCTTACAAGAATGAAGGCCACTGAAGCACCTTTCTATCCCCCGCTATAAATGTAGGGAAGTGAGTTATACAGAGCTTACCTGTGACCCAGAAACTGATATTCATGCTTCAAATAAATTCTGCAGAAGCAAAGCTGGGGCATTTTTGTTACAAGACACTTTGCAATTAGCTTTGCCTTTAGAGTCTTCTACCAACTCTTTAAGTCCGATGATGTGTCTATAAATCAAATGAAGCTATGGAAACTACCGTATTAGACAGAAGAGCTTACCATTCATTTAGAGAGATCAAAAATAGACACTGTGGACTTTGTACATGAATGTAGACATCACGGACCTCTGAGCATGAGAATGATTTAGAGCTAAGTATTTGAGATGCAAGTCAATGCATCTTAAAGCTACCTGCATTTTTTTTTCTAGAATAGAAAATCAACATAGTAGGAGAGGTCCTTAAAAAGTATGCCAACAATCAAACCTCACTCTGCAGCCGCCTACACAGGCAACCAGCTGCCAGCACCTGTGTGAGTGCTTGGGGTAAGGTGGAGGGGTGGGTGAGGGAAGCGGACAGTGAAATTCTACTTCCAACTTAAGTTTTTCCAGAAGGTACTCTAAAGCATACATTGGTAAAATTTTGAAAACAAAAGTGAAGTCAGAGAGAAGGCGAATCTAGTATCTGAACAACACTTTCCTTGGGAGATATTCTTCCAGCAATTCAGAACACCTTCCAAAGGTTATCTGAATGAAAGGTATTTATTTTTAGGCAGGAAATTATGGTGGACAGTGTCAGCATTCCACTCAAATCTCTGCATTTCCCTTTAAGAAGCTGTTCCTGTGTTCCTACAACCCTGGCTTCAATGTGTGCTTTTGTTCTTAACAATCTGTACCTGCAACTTTCCTTGATGGCTCTTAGCATCTGAAGCCTCCTTGCCCACAAGCACAAAGAGCCTAACGTGGCTGAGCATTCCTGGCCCTGGGAGGGGCCTCACGCAGAGTCCGATGCTGCCGGTGAAAGCCCTGCTCCCATGCCTCTAGCTGGGTCACAGGCAGCAGGATACCTTCCCCTCTGTGGCCCCCACAGGATCAGGCTGAAGCCACCCTGCATGCGACTTCATCTGAAACTTCATTTGGGTTCTCCACCCATTCCTGTCTAACTTTCCCTGAGCCCTCACTGGATTCTGCTGGAAGCACTTCCTTCATAAATAAGTTGCACACAACTCCCAAACTCAGAGTATGTTTTTAGGGAAACTAAAGGGATTCTTTAAATAAAGAGGATACCAAAGTCCATTAACAAATGCTATATTAAAGATTCTGGCAATAAAAACGAAACAAGGCGGGCACGGTGACTTATGCCTGCAATACTAATACTTTGAGAGGCTTAGGCAGGAGGATTTCTTGACCCCAGGAGTTTGAGACTATTTCAGACAATATGGTGAAACCCTGTCTCTACAAAAATGTACAAAAATTAACCAGGCATTGTGGCATGTGCCTGTAATCCCAGCTACTCAGGAAGCTGAGGTGGGAGGATCACTGGAGCCTGAAAGATCGAGGGCAGTGAGCTGAGATTGTGCCACTGCATTCCAGCTGGGTGAAAGAGTGAGACCCTGACGAAGGAAGGAAGGGAGGGAGGAAGGAAGGAAGGAAGAAAGGAAGAAAGGAAGGAGGGTGGGAAGAAGGGTGGGAAGGAAGAGATGAAGGAATGAAGGGAGGAAGGGAGGGAGGAAGGAAGGG
>CAUYQU010064868.1:0-28471 GCA_963574635.1 Cheracebus regulus | reverse complement strand
AAAAAATTTAAAAACTGCCCAAAGAGGCCGAGCTTTACCCTTTCTCCCCTTTAATTGTAACTAACTAACAAACCTTAAAATTTCCTTGTTTTTTTTTTTTTTTTTGTTTTTTTTGCCAGTTTTTTTTTTTTTTTTTTTTTTTTTTTTGAGACAGTTTTCCTCTTGTTGCCCAGGCTGAAGCACAATGGCGTGATCTCAGCTCACTGCACTCTCCACCTCCAAGGTTCAAGGGATTCTCCTGCTTCAGCTTCCTAAGCAGCTGGGATTACAGGTGTACACCACCATGATCTGCTAATTTTTTTGTATTTTTAGTAGAGACAGGATTTCACCATGTTCATCAGGCTAGTCTCAAACTCCTGACCTCAAGTGATCCACCTGCCTTGGTCTCCCAAAGTGTTGTGATTACAGGCCAGAGCCACAGTGCCTGGCTGATGTGTGCCTCTTTCTTACAGTTGAACACTTAGAGGCCATTGTGGTGTTACCAATCGGCCTAATTTCAATATTTTTGTGTCTCAGAGAATAAGGAGTCCCAAAGAGAGAGAGACAGAGAGAGAGTGAAGAATAGCTAGTTGATGAAGCAGTCCAAACACATACATTTATTAATTTTGTCCTCTTACATCGGTGCAGTTTGTGGCACCCCAAGACAATTATAACAGTAACATCAAAGATCATAGATCACTGTAACAGATTTAATGATAATGAAAACGTTTTAAATATTGTGCGAATTACCAAAATGTGACTCAGAGACAAAGAGTGAGCACATACTGCTGAAAAAATGGTGCCCAAATTATCTGTAAAGCACAATAAAGACAAACACAAAAAAGTGAAGTATGCTTGTGTCTTGTTCCTCCTTTCCACTTGAAACCTTATCAGAATACTCTTTACTGTTCATGTTTCCATGAGCATTCTGGTCTTGAACACTTAAGTAATATCTTAGCAGCCAGAGGTTTTCTCTACAGTTATTCTCTTCTTCCAAGTTCTCAACAGAATCACCTTTACTGCTTCATTAATGGTAATGCAAGCTTTATCTAGCATTGACTTCAAAACTCTTCCAATCTCTACCTATTAGCCAGTTCCAAAGAAGACTCCACATTTTTAGTTATTTGCTATAGCAGCCACCTCACTCCTCTGGTACTAATTTCTATTTTAGTCAGTGATATGGTTTGGATTTGGGTCCCTGCCCAAATCTCATATTGAATTGTAATACCCAATGTTGGAGGATGGGCCTGGTGAGAGGTCAATGGATCATGGGGGAGGAATTCCCCCTTGCTGTACTGATGACAGTGAGTGAGTTCTCACAAGATCTGGTTGTGTAAAAGTGTGTAGCATCTCCCACTCCTCTCTCTTCCTCCTGCTCCAGCCATGTAGGATGTACCTGCTTCCCCTTTACCTTCTGTTTCCCCTTTACCTTGTGATTATAAGTTTCCTAAGGCCTCCCCAGCCATGCTTCCAGTACAGCCTGCAGAACTGTAAGTCAGTTAAACTTCTCGCATTTATAAATTACCCAGTTTCAGATAGTTCTTATAGCAATGCAAGAATGGACTAACAGTCAGGGTTCTCCAGAGAGATTGAATAAATAGGTAATAGATAGATGAGATTAGGGGAATTGGCTGACATAATTTTGGAGGCTGAGAAGTGACACATTAGGCTGTCTGTAACCTGGAGATCCAGGGAAGCTCATAGTGAGGTTCATTCCAAATCCAAAAGCCTCAAAACCAGTGAAGTCAATGCTGTAACTCCCAGTCAGAAGCTGAAGGCTTGAGAGCCTGGAGCTTCTGCTGGTTCAAGTTCCAGAGTTCAAAAGCCAGAGGATCTGAAGTTCTGGTGTTCAAGGGTAGGAGAAGAGTGTCCCAGCTCCAGAAGAGAGAGTAAGAATTTGCGTTCTGTGTCTTTTTGTTCCATCTGGGACTCCAGCCAATTCGGATTATCCCCACCTACATTGAGGATAGATATTCCCCATTTAGCCCACTGACTCACATGTCAATGTCCTCCAGAAATACCCTCAGAGATGTTTTACCAGCTACCTAGGTAGTCATTAATCCAGTTGTGTTGACATCTAAAATTATCCATCACACAGCATAAAAGTACAATTTAGAATTTTTAAAAAACACTCAGCATAGAGCTCCCTAAAAATAGTGTCACTAATAAGGTCTCATATGAGCAAAAATGTGAAGGACATAAAAGCCTTAGTAATGTGTTTATCTGAGGGCAGAGACTTTCGGAGAGTGAGGTTTGCCACTGTAAGTGCCCTGAGGTTGAAGCTTTCCTGCAAAATTTCCAAGAATAGCAAGGAATCCATTGAAGTTGGAGTAGTCTGAGTGAGAAGACTGAAAAGGTCAGAGAACTAAAATATCAGGGAACTAATAATGATAGGGATCATGAGGATGGGGTGGGGATGCCTCTGGTGTAGGGAGGCACACCATAACTTTCAATATTTTCACAAACCATTGAAGTCTCATTGTTTTCTAGCAGATATTACTTAAATAATGTGCATTTTTTTTGCCCATTATTTGCTAAGGCTTTGCTAAGGACTTGGCATCTTACTCCTAAGGAAATGTGAAGCCAATTGAAGGATTTTGATTGGAGGAAAGAGATAATCTAATTTATCTTGAATAGGTTTTATATATGTACGTGTGTGTACATATTTATCATATGTCTCCAAGCTAGTGAAATCACTGAGAAATGGATGGGTGTTTGATTTAATTTTTTGCATTGTCTTCATCACCTAGCCCTCTGCATTTTATAGCATTGTGGCTGAATAGTTAGCAATTGATTATTAGTTGACTCTGAAACTTATTTATATACTTTAAAAGAAATGTATCTTGACATATAAAACTTGACCATACTCAAAATGTAAGAAGTCTAGTTTTAAGTACCAAAGCTACCTATTCACTTTTACAGAGGGAATGACTTTCAATACTTTCATAGACCTTTAAAATGTCTTGTTTTATGGCAGGTGTTACTTAAATAATATGCATTTTTGGACTTTAAAAACAATTATGTATAATCTGATCTGCTGTGGAGACAAAGTCAGTCAGGCTGCTGGGTGTCTTAAATGTCCCAATAGCAATTTACCTCCCTTCCATGTGATGACAATTGGAGCGTAATATTCTCCAACTAATGGAGAAAAATAAAATGATTCTTGTTCCTATACAGTGATTAGAACCCCATAAAACCTGTCATCATATGCCTGAAGAGGAATTAGCTGGTGATGATCTTCCTTACCTCAGGTGTACTCATACTACTGGAGATGTTCACTCAGTAGTAGGTACTCACTGAAATACAAATTTATGCTATTACATCATGTAAATTATTTATTATGACAAAACATACTAGTAATAAATGCACACGACTTCTTTACAATTCTAACTCTGCTTTGGGCTTTGATCTAATGAGAGAGAGATACCATGGTAAGGAACACTAGATGTTACCTAGGGCACTTGAACCATGTGGCTACTTCCTGAATACATCTGAATGCTTTTGGTCTAAAAATGGTAATCTACAGTTCAAAAATTCAGAATTCACCAGGAAATTAAACTTCTCCTGTAAACTAGCTCCACATTCACTTTCACTTTTTTCTCTATTTTGCATCCTTGCTAGATTGGATTTCTATTTATTTTGCACTTTAGGCCTTCAATGCAGCCCAATAAATTGGGAAGGACTTTGGAAATCAGGAGTTCCTGCATTCTATATTCAGCCTTGAGACTGAGAAGTTAAAATATTTATGAAAAGGTTTTTGATCCCTTTGAACCTTAGATTGCTTGTCGGTAAAACAAAGATGAAGAAACAGTTGTCAGAAACAAAATAATATAGTTGTATGTAAATTATATAAACAACACATATATACTTAATATTAAAAGTACAAACATGAATATACTATATGATATAAACCATATATATATATATATATATATATATGCTCTTGTTAAGTGTCAGTTCCATACTTTACCTTCATATCTACTATTTTAAAAATCTCTCCCATATTAATAGGTATTTGTTAAATGATAGTCCCATACTTTCTCTTTAAATCATGCAAATACATAACTATAGTTACCATATGGTATATGTTGGGAATCCAGTATGCTGCTTACAAATTTATGGAGATTTTGACAGATCAATAGGTAAAAATTATTAGGGTAGCGAGCATTTGTAAATGAACATAGTGTTTTAGGACTAGGCCAATATTTTCAAAATATTATCTTATGTGATATTATGTTTTCCTTTTTATTACCTTTTATTTTAGGTTCAGTGGTACAAGTTCAGGTTTGTTATATAGGTAAATAGCATGCCATGGGGGCTTGGTATATAGATTATTTCACCACCAATTAATAAGCATAGTGCCCAGAGGTAGTTTTTCAATCCTCCTCCTCCTTCTTCCTCCCTCAAATAGGCCCCAGTAACTGTTGTTCCCTTCTTTGTGTCCATATGTACTCAATGTTTAGCTCCCACTAAGAAGTGAGACCATGTAGTATTTGGTTTTCTGTTCCTGCATTAGTTCTCCTAAGATAAAGGACTCCAGTTCCATCCATGTTGCTGCAAAGGACAATATTTCACTTTTTTTTTTTTTGACTCTGTACTATTCCATAGTATATATGTATTACATTTTCTTTATCCAGTCTACCAACATTTAGGTTGAGTCCATGTTTTTGCTGTTGTGAATAGTGCTGTGATAAACATATGCATGTGTCTTTATGATAGAATGATTTATACTCCTTTGGGTATATATCCAGTAGTGATAAAGTGGTGTTTTTTTAAATTTACCCTTTTTCTTCCATATGATTTCTGGGAGAAAAAAGATATTACAAAATTAGCTGCTTGGTCATAAATCCCTTGGATATAAACTGCTTGTTTATAAAATCTGATTTTGAAACTTTTCTAGTTAGAAGAGTAGATGTCTTTGGGTATATACCCAATAATGGCATTGCTTGGTTGAATGGTAATTCTGCTTTTCGTTTTTGAGAAATTGTCAAACTGCTTTCCACGATGGCTGAACCAATTTACATTCTCACCATCAGTGTATAAGTATTCTTTTTTCTCTGCATATGTTTACCTTTTACCTGGCATTTTTGTCAGATTTTGGAGAAAGGATTAAAGTGGTTAATTTTTATTTTAATATATACTGCTGCAATGTAGGTCACATTTATATTTTCATATTTAAAATTAGAGGTTAGATTTCCACTTTCGAGGTTAAATGAGAACTATCTGAAGCTTACAGGGAAGCACAGTATGTGTAGTTTATAAATCAAGGTGTCTATATTGTGTCCATATTAGACCATGACAAGAGGCATCACTGTATGCAGAAAGAAAATTTACATAAATAATTTTAATCCTCTAAGTCTAAAGTCTGCAGGAAAAAATGGCAAGTCATTTCATGGGATCAAAGTTTGGGCTCTGGATTTAGAACAAATTGGTCTTGAATTTCAGCTTTTCTGCTTATTATCTGTGTTTCAGGTTAAGCAAATTACTTAAACTTTTGGAATCTTAGTTAACCCATGTGAAAATGAGATAATGACTGCAATGAGCCCTCAGGTTTGCAGTACTGAGTCATTATGTTCACAGTACATGGCACTGAGACTGGTTCTTAGCAACCCACAGCAAATGATACCTACTCTCCTAACTAGAAAAGTTTAGAAATCAGACTTTACGACCCAGTAGTTTATAGCCAAGAGTTTTATGACCAAGCAGCTAATTTTGTAATATCGTCTTTCTCCCAGAAATCATATGGAGGAGAAGTGGGTAAAGTTATTTAAAAAAAAAAGAAAGAAACCACAACTTCAAACTATATTTTCAAACTAGGAGACAGAGACTGGGCACGGTGGCTCAAGCCTGTAATCCTAGAACTTTGGGAGGCCGAGGCAGGCAGGCCACCTGAAGTCAGGAATTCACGACTAGCCTGGCTAACGTGGTGAAATCTCATCTCTCCTAAAATTACAAAAATTAGCCAGCTGCGACGGCGCATTCTTGTAATTCCAGCTACCCAGGAGGCTGAGGCAGGAGAATCACTGGAACCCGGGAGGTGGAGGCTGCAGTGAGCTGAGATCATGCCACTGCACTGCAGCCTGGGCAACAGAGCAAGACTCCATCTCAAGAAAGAAAAAAGAAAGAAAGAAAAACACTAGGAGATAAAAAAAAAACCCAGCAGACTCCCAGTTGCATATATGTTTCATCAAAGGTGAAGCCACACAGGAAGCACAGTATTGTGAGGGTGACTCTGGGGAAGAACAGGATGGTCAGAGGAATTCTAAGGCTGGTGGGTCTCATACATCTCCAGTCAGTAGTTGCCTTCCAAATGAGAACATCCTACCTGAGAGGAAACCACTGTGAATATAACCAAAATGGAACAGCGCAAGATTGCTGGAGAAGGAATAAAGAAGCAAGGCTCAGAAAGTGCTCAGGAGCCCATAGGTGGCAGACAGCAAAATGTGTCAGTAGGAAACAGTTTCTAAGAATGCATGATGGTATAAGAAAGGGCTGTAAAGGGAACTCAGAGATTCAGGCTGGCAGAGAAAGTATACCTGAACTAGGCTGAGCTCTAATGAGCCAGAGCAGGGCTCTCAACAGAAAGGACAATATCTTAAGTTATTCAATATAGTGAAAGAGGAGGGAGCTGGGAGGTGTGAAGCTTAAAATTCTACACTAACACACCCTGTATCCTCCATCCCATCCTCCTATTAGACGTCTAGGAAAATCCATCCCATTTAAATACAAGCAACAGATAGGATAAACGATGAATAAGAGCAGCATATATTCCTACAGAATATAACTAAAACCTATCTGGAAATGGCTTCCTCAAAGCAGATAAAAGTTGTAACTTAACATTATAAAAAGAATTGAAACAACAAACAAAAAACTAACAATCAAATCCTTGAATGAGCAATTATAGTTAGGCAGGAATACTACAAAGCTCAAATCTAAGACTCAAGAAAAGGCGACCAGAAAGCAAGAAGTGATGGCCTGAAAGTAGAAGGATATACAGTGTGAACTGACCTAACTCACTGAATAAATAGAAAAACAAAATTCTAAAATGAAGACTAAATTACAAGGGACACATTGAAGGATAGTCACCACAGAAAACACAAGAAGACATATGAAATAAATGAAAGCACAACCTTGGAAACAGAAGCAAAAAGAAAGATTAAAAAACTAAAACTAAGGCTTCTTGTAGAAAAGGTTATTACACATCTAAGGATGGGAATGTAGAATGTGAGCCTAGAACATCTGGTCGTACTGGGAAAATAGGACATTATTACATAATACTAGAAGCATGCAGTAACGTGCCCAGGTAAAACAGTTGCTTCTTCAGGCTCCCTTGCAATAAGAGGTGGTGTTTGGCCACAGCTCTTGTCGACGAGATATGAAATCTGCTTTACTGGGAAAGTTTTTGCTTTTCTGATACAACTGTCACCCCTTTTTCCTTTAGTCCCTCTTCTTTCTGTTTATCTAATGTACATGAGGCTAGTTTCTAAACAGCCAGGTCATACTTGTGAGGCAAGTTGTACGGGCTTGAAAGCCAACAAGCTAGGGGAGAGGACAGAAAAATAATACAAAGGATTGAGTTTTCTGTGTGTTTTTTTTTTCATTTTATTGAATGTTTTACTGACAGACAGTATTGAAGTACTGTCAGATTTAGAGGATACAACCTAAATTAAACACATCAGGAAGTCACTGGCATTTACTAATTGCACCATTAATGTTAGTTCCTCTTTATACCTCTTCTCATCCTTAAATATATAGCCTAACATTAACAGCTACTTTTCTCCTTATGTTTCACTCTCTGTAAATGAGATCTCTTTTTTTTTCTTTTTTTGAAGGTAAAATGGTTGGTCACCTATAGGGCCTCCTAAAAGGAGTTGCGAACAGAGGCAGTATGGCATAGTGAATGGAGCACAGAATCCTGCATCAAAGAACCCTGCGTTTGAATTCTAATTTAACAAGAAAGACTGTATTCTTGCGGGAACTTATTTAACTCCTGTTAGCATCAATATTCTCAAGATGATTCACGTAGCACCTTTCATGGTATGGTCTGGCAATGTGTGATGCTCAATTATTGTCAACAGCAATGGACAGTCTGGTGTTCTCTTATAGTCTTGAAAAATACTACCTCAATAACACAGGTACTCTGAAGGAAATAAACTCTTTGTGCCCCAGTTCCTTATTTGTTAAAGGGAAAGGCTAATGATAGGATGTTACAGGCTGTATAATGGATTAAATAATACAATCCATACAAACATAAAACAAATGAATGCTAACTCTTATACACTGAATATAGGATCAATATTATTTCTCCAAAGAACTGACCTAGCCTGGATTTTGATTTCTTTCAGTTTTTTTTTTTTAAACAAATGAATCTATTTTCTAAAGAAAACAGACTATACACCATGAGAGCAGGGCCCTACCTTCCTGACATATGTGTGTGCCAGTTAGAGTAGAGCATTCCAGCTGTGCATTAACTTCACTACTGGGAATTCAATGAGGCCTTCCAATGGACTCTCGTGCTGTGGCTAGTACAGATCATATACTGCTCCATACAGAGAGAGGCAATGAGGTCACCATCTTCCTTGCTACTAACCGATAACCATCACTCATGAGATAGAGTCATTTTCTGCTTTCCAGGGTATTCTAAATGTCTTGATACCCAAAACACAGCAACGTTAGGGCCATGATTTGACGAGAAGTATCTTGTGCTAATAAGAAAGACGTACACACATGCAAAGGTTCCGGGAAATTTAGAAAGTCATAAGGAAAATACCCACCATCTGGGTTTTTTGGACCAGCAGGAGGATTTAGTATTCCAAGTTTTTATGACTAACATCAACATTAATTTTTTAGCACATTTTGTATATATGCTTGCCTGCTCTCTCTCTGTTTCTCTCTCTCTCCCTCCAACTGAGATTATAAGAGAAATACAAAGTCTTCAACAGAAATAGGTTTCCAAGAGCTGAAGGCTTTTGGATTTAAAGCCATGCTTTTAAGCTGGATTTTTTTTGTTCATTAGCACTCTAGTGCCTGAGGACTTATTGGGTTGGTAATGACAAGTTCAAGAAGGAGGCAGCAGTAAAATGCATTCATTGTAGTGACATATTTCCTTCCCTGGTTTCTTTTTAAATGAGTTCAGAGATTTTCACTGTGAACACCACTTAATCCATCAATAGTTGCTGAAGCCCGATCCCCAATTTCAGCTAATTCCTGGGAAAGTTAAGTGTTGATGGCATAGAGCCAAAATTCTGTTCTCACTTCATAAGAAAGTAATGAGTTTTCAAGCCCAAGTTAATCTCAGTCCTGAATTTTTTTTTTTTTTTGAAAAGCCAGTAGTATCTGAAGTGACTAAAGGATCTATAGCTTCTTTTAGACCAAACCCAGTCTCAACTTCACCCATGAACCCCTTAACTTCTAGGAAGATGTACACATGTTTATTTTTGTTGGAGGAGGCATGCCAAGGTCCTTCATATACTTGGATCATTTCCAGACCAAAAAAAAAAACAAAAACAAATTCCTCTTCAACCTACCTGGTAGGAACAGGAATGATTTAATCATCCAGTAAGGTACAATTAATAGATGTTGAGTTTGCAATCTCAGTGTCTATTCGAAAGTTTAATCTTAATGATGGGGATGTGAGAGATGCTTTGGAGAATGGTCTAGAAAGCAAGATGATTTTTATTTTAAGATTTGGATATGGCTGAGCCTGAGGAAGTGAAAAACCACTTTTTAATTTCAATAGCGCTAACTTTGGGGGATGCATATTATTCAAGGGTAGTCAATTCTGTCACAGATGCTACAACAGTTTGGGAAAACAATTTGGAAGCCTTAATAAGCACAGTCTCCAGACAACGAAGCTTTAGCTAAAGCCCATACATCAAGAAAAGACAATAGATGATGTCTTAAAATAATTTATCATTTTGTATGAAAATAAGAAAATGAGGGAGAATATTATTATATAACAGTAATGGACACTATTTTTTCTTATGCATTCTATGAGGTTGCCCTCAACTCAGCTGTTTGCTATTTCCCCAAGAGGGCACACATTTCCATTCTGATTCATGGGGAGCAGAGACTGCCTTATTCATCTGTGCTGCATAGTCTCCATTTGCCCCTCAAGACCTATTCTTCTTCCTTCTCCACCATGTGCTGCTGGAGGCTAATCTCAGGTAATTATATCAATTGGGCCCTATTAGTCTCTGGTAAAGTGAGACAGCAACAGGCAATTAAGGTATTTAGTCTCCTGGACTTTTCCCTCCTAGGTCAAGATTTGGGAACGGCTATTTTCCTCTCCCAATGACTTTTGTTCCTATTGAGTGACCCTCTCATATAACTATAGGCCTTCTTGGGAATCCAGTGGCTGATTCCTCTGAAATCTTCACGATTAGCAGCTATATATGCTCTCTTTTTACGACCACTGTACTCCTTTACCATCCCTTATTGCTTTTCCTTAACTCTACCCATATATTATGTTTTTTGTTTTTTGTGTTTTTGTTGTTGCTGTTGAGACAGAGTTTTGCTCTGTCACCAGGCGCCAGGCTGGAGTTCAGTGGCGCGATCTCGGCTCACAGCAACCTCCGCCTCCAGGGTTCAAGCAATTCTCCTGCCTCAGCCTCCAGAGTAGCTGGGATTACAGGTGTGCGCCACCACGCCCAGCTAATTTTTGTATTTTTTTTAGTAGAGACGGGGTTTCACCAGTTGGCCAGGATGGTCTTGATCTCTTGACCTCGTGATCTGCTCGCCTCGGCCTCCCAAAGTGCTGGGATTACAGGTGTGAGCCACTGCGCCCGGCCCCATATATTACAGTTTGTTTTTTTTTTAATCTATTCAATTAAAACTCTCTGGGTGGCTGCTGCTTCCTGCTAGGAAACTGATACCATTCGCTACCTGGCACAATGCCTAGTCCATTATCAGTGCTTAATAAATACTTTCAGCTATTATTGTTATATAAATATATGTATATATATATATATATATGCATACACACACACACACAAACAACATGGTTAATACCTTTAAATCAGATTTTTTTTCAATTTCAAGCAAGGGGCATTTTCATATTAAGGTAGTTTCAACAGTGGAGAAGTTCTAGTCTTTGTTTGCCTTTATAAACTTCAGTTTAAGGACTATGATTCTGAAGATTTGACAACTAATATTATGGGTCCATTTCAAAAGTTCAAAGCATAAAACAGAAAAAAAATCACAAAAATCTCAATTAAATTAACTCAAATAAATATTACCTTTTTTTTTTCATTGTAGCAGAAGTTATCAAAATAAGGATCTATAGCCAGTTGGCTGAGGTCAGAAATTCTTTGCATTTTTATTGTATTAATTTTGGGGACATATTCACTTTTATAAGATATGACTTTGAGCTTCTAAGACCCACATCTACATAAGCCAAACAAGACAGTCAGTATTAACATGTCCAATTCTATGATGTTACTAAAGACTGTGATGAAAGACGTCTTATTCTCAGATGGAGGTTTCACCAACTAGGAAAATTACCTGACTTTACCACAATATTTAGGGAGGAAAACTAGTATTTCAAGAATTGTTGCTATGTCATTAAATACTTGCCTCTCAAAATGTTCTCCAGAGATAACTGGCATAGTACCATCTGAAGAGCTATTTAAAATGCAGATTTTCAGGCTCTAATCAGGATCTACTGTATGTAAACACCTGAGGATATGACCTTGATAAATTGAATTTTAATTTTATTAGCTGCCCCAGGTTATAACACTGCATATCAAATTTGAGAGCCATTGCAATAATAAGCCACATTGAAAGACCCTTTCTATGGGAGGAATAGATCTTAAAATTGATTTATTTAAAAATAAAAGGCTAATATACAAAATAAAGCTAAAAAACAAATTTGGAATGACAATTTTGATGTAGCTTGCCATAAAATTAGAATAAATTGCCAAATTCAAAATTGGCTATTATTTAAATTAGGGGATGTCTAGAATTCTGCAACAAATATAATTATTATGAGGACATTTTAAGAAATTTAAGGAATGACCCTTGCCTCTCCACTTATTCATTGTAAAACAACACTTTCTACATCCTGTTAGTTATTTTTCCGTGTGCCTAATCTTCGCTGATAGTTTGTGATCTTCTTGAAAGCAGGGATCATGCCTCTTATGTTTTATATTATCTATAGTTCCTAGTTTCTAGCACAGTATTTGACTTATGGTAGGATTATAATTGATATTTATTGAAAGAATGAGTGAAGAACATCATATTTTGAGAATAATATTAAGTGCATTTGTCTGTGTGTGTATAAGATGTTTAAAGAGTAATAAAGGTTTTGCCAGGCGTGGTGGCTCATGCCTGTAATTCCAGCACTTTGGAGGCCAAGGCCGGTGGATCACCTAAGGTCAGGAGTTCGAGACCAACCTGACCAACATGAAGAAACCTCGTCTCTACTAAAAATACAAAATTAGCTGGGCGTTGGTAGTGCAGGCCTGTAATCCCAGCCACTCTGGAGGCTGAGGCAGGAGAATCGCTTGAACCCAGGAGGTGGAGGTTGTGGTGAGCTGAGATTGCACCACTGCACTCCAACCGGGACAACAAGAACAAAACTCCTTCTCAAAAAAAAAAAAGTTTCAATAACAAAATGCTAAACCCTACAGCACAGTATTCTCAGGGAGAATGCTTCGTGGTAGCTAGAATAGTCATATAGTCATTAATTAAAGTATTTAAGTAAGTAAAAAGTCAACCTTAAGTTGTATCTTAAAGTTTGTAAGATATTTGACTAAGGGAAGAGGTTCCAGCAGGGAATGACATACAAATGGCTAAAGATGATGGTTCCAGATGAGTCAAATTCAAAATAAAAATGTGGAAAACAATAATAACGGCAAATAAAAAGCTGAATACGTGACAGGATGTAGGATTGAAGAGGAGAAAGAGAGTTAAGCAAGTGAAGGTTGTTTGGGTTTGGAGAGTTCAGAGAGCCTAGGAAGTCCTGGCTTGATTCTGTAAGTAACTAGCAACCACTGAAAGCTGCGGGGAAGAGGGAAAGGTTGAGATGTAGCTGTCTTTCTTTTTGATGTCAGTGCCATAGGGAATGGAGAGCAGAGAGGAGATAATGAGTTTTAAATTATGTAGGCCTCATGGTGTCTTTCAGATGAGTCCAAATGAATAGGAAAATCCTTTGCATTTTCCTTCTCATCATGAGCCCAGAGCATAAGCAAGGCTGTGGAAAAGCTTGATGTCTAGAAAAATGTAGGTAAATAGAGGCAACGGCAACTGGCCCTCAGTCTCTACTTCTTTGGATAACTTTAGCTTATAAGTTCTCACAATCCACAACTCTCTATGAGCATAGACTTCTTCAGAGAATGATTTGAAAACCAAAACCAAAACCCTTATTATTTGGAGAGAAGCATGGGGAGATTATCTTTGGCCCAAATAAATATCTCAATTTTATTTTTATCTAATGGATGAAATGTGTTAAAGTAGTTGCACAGAGTGAAGTGACAGTGTTAAAATCGTGACATTTTTCCCTCCATAAGTCCAGTCTTATGAGTAAGAGGAGACTCACTAAATGGTAAACACATCGCTTTGCAGGAAAAAAGAATGTCACATATTCTGAACAGGAGAACAAGTTACAGAGCAAAATATGCCACAGTAAGGGTGGGTGACATTATGAACATAGAAAATATGTTATCCAAATGGGTTTTCCACCCTAGAGAGATGTGACTGGATTTCTTTCTATCATGCTTACTCTCAGATTTTCACTTGTGTTCCCAATCCACTTAGCAAGCTGAAGTCCTAAGTCAGACGGTCTATTACTAAACTGCTTTCAGGATAGACAGCATGACCCACCTGCAGACTACACTGCTTGCATATTCATCTGACTGACGGGAGCCAATCAAAACACAGGGCACTTGTGGTTTTGCTGTAGTGCAAGAGAAAAATACCAGTTTCCTATGGGAAGAGATTAAAGATTAATGTATCACCAAGTCAAGCTCTGAGTAAAGTTAACTCCAGGGAAAGAGCTTTCTAGGGATGTGCAGACAATACTTTCTAAGTATCTCTGAGGTCACAGAGGTCGTCTAATTCCAATTCCAGTGATGTCTAGTGACAGAAGTTTCTCAGCATTCAGGCAATTTAGGGAACAATCAGCCAGACAATATGGGGGATGCTCATGATGAGACGCCTGCAGCTGAGGTAACACCCAGCTGTGATTATATTTCCCTCTGTTTGGATAACACAATTCGTTCCTATTGCATTCACTGAAATAGACTGTCAAAGAAATGGCCAGTTTGAAAGAACACACACTAAAATAAATAAATAAGGATTCCAGAACTCATATTGAGAACAGTGCAGCAAGAACGTACTTCCAAATAGCCAGAATAAAACAGCAGTAAGCCGAGAAGAGATCTGATCTTGCTAGGTTGTGGCATCACCTCACATGAACACATAGAACAGCGGGGACAAGGAGAGGGATGAAACTTCCACTGCAAAACTATAAATTTCCGAGTGATGTCAAATGATAAGCACCATACACTCCCCAAGGCAGCCACCGATCTTTCAGTCACTTTCATTATTTCTGATTCCCCCCCCCCCTTTTAAGGTTCTGCTTGCACAAGATAAAAATAAGCCAGATTGGTTTAATTTTTTAAATCTTAATATTATTACATATATTACATATTCCCCTCATGAAATGGGTTTGGTTGATAAATCGAGAGCTTTGCTCATTTTTCCTCTTAATATGGATGTGATTACAGAATATGCAGGATGATCTTATTGTCATATTTTTGACAATGATATTAATGATTATTATTATAGCCGGTTTTTGTAATAGGGTTTGCTTTTTTTTTTAACATGCCATTTCTGGCATGTCAAGGTTATGGCAAGGTGGACGCTGTGTGGAATTTAGACAGATAAAAGGATGAAAAATTCAGGTTTTGAAAGATGTTTTACCCCATGAATTTCACCTACTTATAAAGCATATCCAACGGCATTAATGTAGGATTCCAAAACCTGGCTGCTTATATCTTATCTCTAATATTAGGAAAATGATGGAGGAGCCTGAACTTAGACACCCATCTTTCCTTCTTTGTGTGATTCCCTTAAAATATTCCCATTATTCATGTTTCAGCCATGAGACATAACTTTTAATGTTCCACATATGGCAACAATGTCACACTTTTCCACCATAGAAAGCCTTCTTCCTTGATTTTTCATATGAAAAAAATAATTTTTTTTCATATGAAAAAAATCTGGTAGAGAAAATATAAAATGTGAAAAATTTGTACAAATATTGACAGTCTTTCTGCTGCCACTCATATTTTTTCACACATCCTCAGCTAACCCCTATTTCAATCTATCTGTCAGAAAGTTATAAAGTTTTTATGTAAACTGATAGAAAATAAGTTTAGCATTTTACCGAGCTGAATTTGAAAATCTAGAATTTGCATTTATGAATTAATATAATCTACCCACAAAGGAGCTGGTTAACAGGTTCATCAAAAACAAAGTAATAACATGAAAAGGGAACTGTAGTGTGATTTATTTCTTACTCTTTTGAAGTATGACTAAAATATGACTCACAGCCTCCTACCCTACATTCTGTACAGTTGTTAACTCTTGGAGTTAAGATTCAATAGAATCTGAGAGAGAAGGGAAGCGGGTAGAAATGTGACAGGTTCAGGGCCATTTATTCTCTTATGGCATCATTTATTCTTTAGAGGACAGTTACAGATCACAGCTGTTTCAATTGCAGCCTTGTTATTAAGGTGGTGGAGGCAGATAGTAGGCCTTCAGAAAGAAAGCTTCTATTGAAGGGATCTCTGACAAGTTTCAGTTTCTTTGATTCTAACCTAGATTCATTCTTTTCTATGAATAACAGCTAAACAATTTTGCACAACGACATTTTGAAAAGGGTAAAACCATTTTTTAAAAGCAACATTGATGTGCATTTGGTCACTGAATCTAGCAGCTTCCTACTATTTTTTTTTTAATGATTCCTCTGATTATTTTCTTTCTTTAATGCTTGAGTTGGTCTTTCAGTCTCTGTCTAGTACTCCAGTGAAGGCGCAGTAGGGGTGAACACTGGTTTGTAATCCAAGACTTCATGCTTCAGCTGCTGAGGTTACCAAAAGGAGCATATAGGGATCAAAGAAACTTATTCATGCTTATTAGATGGGAAGGAACAGCTGATTCCCAGAGCCATAGCTGGGCCACTTCAAGCTGGAGTAATTCATCTAAAAAAAGACATGGTTTGTCAGCCAAGATAAGGGTAATTGTAAAGATAAAAGGAATGCTCATGAGCAAGCAGGGAGGGTATCTACAAAGAACTGGGGGAACTCAAAAGATAGATTGGAAACAGAAGGGGCTACATAGCTCCATGATGAACAAGTGATCTATTCCCCACTGTGTGTTGGGGGGAAATAATGCTGGAGTGAAAAATTCCCCGCAGCAAAATACAGTGCTGAAAAGAGGATTGCAGTCACTTATTCTGCTCCTGTATTTCTTCTTATTTTTTAATTTAAAAACTATCATGCAGG
This sequence comes from Cheracebus regulus, assembly GCA_963574635.1. NCBI lineage: Eukaryota > Metazoa > Chordata > Mammalia > Primates > Pitheciidae > Cheracebus > Cheracebus regulus. The sequence goes on along the minus strand of CAUYQU010064868.1, from coordinate 11,984 downwards.
TATCCTTGCTCTGTCTTTTTTCTGCCCTTTTTTTGGGGGTGGGTGGGGGGGCTATTGGCTTTATTTTTCTCAGTAAGAAAGCAAAAACTGGTGAATCAGAATTTGAAAAGCATTTGCTCAGATAGCTTGGAATACTTTACCCACACATATATATTTTTACATTTTACTCAATCTTAAAATTTATTGGCAGTAGAAATCATACTTGTGCATTCCCAATAATTTAATAAATGTATATGGTTGAGTAACCATGATAAGAAACAAAATTCAAGAATTCTGTAAAGCACACAATTTCCCTTGTGCTGTCCATTTAAATTCAATCTCTGTCCAGTCACCGGCAAATTCTGATTTTTAAAAAAATTTAAAAATGAAATTATATAGTATGTAGTTTTTTTCAGTTTGGCACCTTTCATTTATCACAATACATTTAAGATTCATCATGTTGTGTATATCAAAAGTTATTTCTTTTTATAATTGAATAGTATTCCATTGTATGAATGTATTATAGTTTATCCATTCATTAGTTGAAAAAAATTGAGCTATTTCATAAATGCCAAAAAATTTTGGTGATTATAAAACAAGTCATTATAAACATGTACATGTAGGATTTAGTGTGAACATAAATTTGTATTTATTTTGGATAAATATCTGGGAATGAGACTGGTGTATTATACGGTAACTGTATGGGCATTTTATAAGAAACTAACAAACAATTATTCCACGTGAATGTACCTTTTAAAACATTTCTACCAGTAGTGTCTGAGATTTACCGTTGCCCTGCATCTGTTCCAGAACTTGTTATTATATTTGCTGCTGTTCTTGAGCATTTTAAATGGGATTCTTTGCCATCTATATGTTTTCCTTGTTGAACAATTTATAAATTTTTTTCAGTTTTATTATTGAATTTGAGAGTTCTTTGTATATTCTAGATACAAGTACTTTGTGAAATATGATTTTTAAAATGTTTTCTCCTAGTCTGTGGCTTAAAATTTTATTCTTTTAATAGTGTCTTTCAGAAGCAGATATTCTTAATTTCAATGGGATAGACTTTATTAATATTTTTTAATGGATTTTGTTTTGTGTCATATCTAAGAAATCTTTGCCTAGCCCAAGGTAGCAAAACTTCTACCTTGCCTTTCCCTAGCAGTTTTATAGTTTTAAGGTTTATATTTATATTTAGTCATATGATCCATTTTGTGTTCATCTGTGCAAGGTTTACATTGAGGCTTGTTTATTCATTTTTGCATATGGATATCTAAAACATAAAAATCTAGCACATGGGTTATTTACAGTATATAATACTTGCTAATGATAACATATGACTATGTTACTAGTTAACATATTTACTGCACTATAAATTGTATCATTATTTTAAAATATACTCCTTCTACTTATAAAAAATATGTTAACTATGAAAGAGCCCCAGGCAGGTCCTTCAGGAGCTATTTCGGAAGAAGGCATTGTTATCAGAGGAGATAACAGCTCCATGTGGGTTATTGTCCCTGAAGACCTTTCAGTGAGACAAGACGTGGAGGTGAAAGACAGTGACACTGATGATCCTGACCCTGTGTATACCTAGGCTAATGTGTGTTTTTGTCTTAGATTTTAGTAATACAGTTTGAAAGTTAAAAAAAATCAAATAGAAGAAAGCTTATAAAGATAGAAAGAAAATATTTTTGTACAGCTGTAAAATGTTTCTGTTTTAAGCTAATTGTTATTATAAAAAGTCAGAGTTAAAAAACAAGGTATATAAAGTAGAAAATTACAGTAAGCTAATGTTCTTATCAAAGAAAAAATATTTTCTATAAATTTAGTGTAGCCTAAGTGTACAGTTATTAATAAAGTCCACAGTAGAGTACAGTAATGTCTTAGGGCTTCATATCCACTCACTACTCACTCACCGACTCACCCAGAGCAACATCCAGTCCTGCAACCTCCACTGATGGGAAGTGTACTATACATGCCTACTATTTTTTATCTTTTATGTCATATTTTTACTGTATCTTTTCTATGTTTAGATACACAAATCCTTGCCATTGTGTTGCAGTTGTCTGTAATACTCAGTACAGTAACATCCTGTACACGTTTATAGCCTAGGAGCATTAAGCTATATCTTATAGCCTAGGTCTGTAGTAGGCTAAACCATCTAGGTTTGTGTCAGTACAATCTATGACATTTGCACAACAAAAAAGTCTAATAAAACATTTCTCAGAGCATATCCCTGCATTAAGTGATACACAACTATACTCTTTTAAAATGTACTTTTACATAGTAATCAATGTATTTTGATTATTTTCCATGTCATTACAATTACTGTACCATATATGTTGAGCAGCCCTGATCTGAAAATCCAAAACCTGAAACACTTCAAAATATGAATACTTTTGAGCATTGACATGACTCCACAAATGGAAAATTCCGTATCTGATATATAAGTGGTCACAGTCAAAATACAATAACATCATTGTTTCATGCGTAACATTATTTTAATATATTGTCTAAAATTACCTTCAAGCTATGTGTATAAAATATATGTGAAAAATAAAGGAATTTCATGTTTAGACTTAGGTTCCATTCTGGTTACTCATTATGTATGTAAAAATATTCAAAAATTCGGAGCTATCCAAAATCTAAACAATTCTAGTTCCAAGCATTTTGATAAGAGATACTCAACCTGTAATTTCAACATTATTTAATCATTTGGATAACCCATCATTTTAAAATGAATCCCCTGTAGTTTGTCATTTGTTTTTTTTTCTATTATAAATAAAGTTGCATTGAATATACTTATAGGTCTGGATTTACACAGAAAAATTATCTTGTTAAGATAAAGATCTATAAGCATGTTTACTGGTTAAAGTATATAAATATGTACATATTTAACCAAAGAGCTCTCTCTTCAGGAAAAGTGCATTAATTTATATTTGTAACAGCTACATGTGTAAAGGCTTGCAGCAGCTTCCCATACTAAACAAAATTATTGTATCCTTTAAGCATATTTGTGAATTTGATGATTTAAAAATGTTATCTTTTCCTATGGATCATGATGTCACCACATTCACTCACTAAAATGACACTATCCTTAACATAGTATAAGAGTAGCATTCTAGGAAACATCTTTAAAATATGTCTTTAAGCATTTCACTACATGCATTACAGTGTGGTCACCACATCTAAACATGTTATCTTAATATTTTAATTTATATTTTATTGACATACCACACACACACACACACACACACACCCCTATTTTCTATTCTAGAAAATGCATTGAAACTTTGTAGCAATGTAAGCGACTTGGAAGCAAAATTCATTTATATGAAGCAAGAAAATGGTAACCTCCTTTCAAAATTTCATTTTGTGTTCCTAACAATCTGATCTCCCTCAGGTAAAATTTTAGCAAAAGCTTGATGAGCAGTTGTGTCCCTTGTCTAACGCTAGGTTCTCCTATCATCCCCTTTATCCTGTATAGTGTATCAGTAAAAACAAGTATAGCAGTATAAAGTTAAATCAGTACTTTTTGTAGTAATTGTGTGCCCTTACTCTTGTATTTGTTTTCTCTGGCTTTTCCTGAATATTTTGACAAATGGAAATGACAATCTGGTTTTACTATAAAAAATGTGCTAAGGAATTTTTATATAATGAAGTTAGTTATTTATCTTCTTTATACTTATGGTGATCTTGGAATGTACTGCTTCTGGAAAACAGCTAGGAATGCTTTAGCCTCAGGTAAAATATTAGTTACTCATCTTCTTTATACTTGTGGTGATCTTGGAGTGTACTGCTTCTGGAAAGTACCTAGGTATACTTTAGCCTCAGCTAAAATATTACCTACTTTACCCTTATCTATGACTCAAGATATTTTTCCTTCTCTATGATCCTACAGGACTTTGTTCACTCCAGTAATACAGCACTTGAAGTTGATGGTTCATATGCCTGTTAAGATGTTGAGTTCCTCAATGTAAGGCCTGTGTCATAACCACATATATGTTTTCACTACTTAACATAATGTTTGGTATTAACTATGAATTCACTATGTGTTTGTTGTCTACTTCTAATTAACCCAGTTTGTAAGAGCCACTTATAAATAAATTATTTCAGGAAGTTGAACTTTATTTGTTTAAAGACCCCTTTCAATCAAAGTTCCTAAAGTTATTTAACACAAATTTAGAGTATTAAGTACATTAATATTTCTGCAGCAAAAGTATATGCATTCTTGCTACACAGTATAAATGAAAACTAAAGATATATAACAGATAGGGAGCTCAAACTTCCATTACATATGCAAAAGAATATTATAAATTTGCTAAGAATACATCAGGGAAAAATCCTCTTATTTAGGTATTTACAAGGCCTTTTCTATATCTCTTATTCTGATAAGTGAGGGTTGAAATGAGGCAGCAAAACCACATCCTTGCAATAGAGGTAAAGCTAGTTAAGTTTCTCTGAACCAAATATCACTATTTTCTGATTTAGGAATCAACAACTTACTTCTTCCCACCTAAATACTGTATGACAGTAGTCATGTCGTGTATTTTTTTAAGTTAATACTCACAGTAAATTTCATCTTTGGAGAGCTGCTTTATTCAACCAGCAGACTGACCACAACATAAGTGAAGACATTGCATGGATTCTGTCAACTAGGCCATTGATTAGTTTTTATAATTACTAATTAATCAGTAATCAGCAAGTTGAAACTACAGGTGTTTGGTTCACTGTGTCATATTTTCCTAAAAGGAATTATGAATTTAAAAGTCTGCAGTGGAAAAACTTTTATTTTCTTTGCATCTAATATGTACACATTAATTTTAAGACAAAATATTGTCAGATTTATGAAATTACCATATAACCCAACTTTCTGCAGAGCAGACAGATGACAATGAAAAGCCAGAAAGTGACTCTACGATGACCCTTTGCCCTTTCAAAGTGGTAGCTATAAGTTAATTTTCACTGATGAACACTCTAATAGTCTATTGCTATTGCTGAGGAAACACCTTCATTAATCTCCTTTCCTTCCATCCTACTCCTTTCCCTTTCCTGTAAATATATATAAGTTGTGTTTAGGTGGTCTAGATAGATCCCAGGTAAGGGCAGAGTAAATGTTCATGAAAATGCAAATAGTAGTTCTTTATTAAGTCAAATTGTCTCTGTTTGCAGATGACATAATTGTCTATTTAGAAAACCCCGTCATCTCAGCCCAAAATCTCCTTAGGCTGATAAGCAACTTCAGCAAAGTCTCAGGATACAAAATCAATGTGCAAAAATCACAAGCATTCTATACACCAATAACAGAGAGTCAAATCATGAGTGAACTCCCATTCACATTTTCTACAAAGAGAATAAAATACCTAGGAATAAAACTAGCAAGGAATGTGAAGGACCTCTTCAAGGAGAACTACAAACCACTGCTCAAGGAAATAAGAGAGGACACAAACCGATGAAAAAACATTCCATGCCCAGGGTTAGGAAGAATCAATATTGTGAAAATGGCCATACTGCCCAAAGTAATTTATAGATTCAATGCTATCCCCATCAAGCTACCATTGACTTTCTTCACAGAATTGGAAAAAAAACCACCTTAAATTTCATATGGAACTGAAACAGAGCCCACATAGCTAAGACAATCATAAGGAAAAAAAAAAAAAAAAGCTAGAGGCATCATGCTACTTGACTTCAAAGTATATTACAAGCCTACAGTAATCAAAACAGCATAGTACTGGTACCAAAACAGAGATATAGACAAATGGAACAGAACAGAGGCCTCAGAAATAATACCAGACATCTATAACCAACTGATCTTTGACAAACCTGACAAAAACAAGCAATGGGGAAAGGATTCCTAATTTAATAAATGGTGTAGGGAAAACTGGCTAGTCATAGGCAGAAAGCTGAAACTGGATCTCTTCCTAACACCTTATACAAAAATTAACTCAAAATGGATTAAATATTTAAATGTAAGACCTAAAACCATAAAAGTTCTGGAAGAAAACTTAGCCAATATCAGTGAAAACTTCAGATATTGAACCAAAGTCAAATATCATGTTCTCATTCATAAGTGAGTGCTAAAAAATGTGTACACGTGGACATAGAGGGTGGAATCATAGAGAGTGGAGACTAGGAAGGGTGAAGGATGAAAGGAAGGCTGATGATGAGAAATTACTTCATAGTTACAATGTATATCATTTGGTTGATGGAGACAATGAAGCCCTGACATGACACTATACAACCTATGCAAGTAATAAAAGTTACTTATACCTCATAAACACATACAAAAACAAATATTATCAGTAAGAGATTAGCAGAAGTTCTCAAAGGGCCAATACTTCTCTGGAAAGATATTCAGGAATACAGGTAAGACCAGAAATGAAGATTCATATTTACCTGTCACAAAGTAATGAGTTTTTAAAAATTGAAAGTGTGGCCAAGGGGACAAGGACATGCTGACTCTTATACACTGCTGATTTGAGTAAATGTTGGTATAGCTTCCGTTGGGACACTGGTAAAATTTCCTGAGGTTTTATTTTTATTTTTTATGTGTTTACTTTTTTGAGATGGAATCTCACTCTGTCACCCAGGCTGGAGTGCGGTGGTGAAATCTAGACTCACTGCAACCTCCGCCTCCTAGGTTCAAGCAATTCTTATGCCTCAGATGGCTGAATAGCAGGGATTAAAGGCAAGTGCCACCACACCCAGTTAATTTTTATATTTTTAGTAGAGACAGGGTTTCGCCATGTTGGCCAGGTTGGTCTTGAACTCCTGATCTCAGGTGATCTGCCCACCTCAACCTCCCAAAGTGCTGGAATTACAGGCGTAAGACATCACATCCCGCCAGAATTTCCTGAAGTTTTAAATATTTGTACATTTATCCAGTAATTCCAGTTCTGAATAAATACCTAAAAAATCACTAGCAGTCCGCTTGGTGATGTGTAGGTTTTTAAAATGACGTTCAACACAAGATTGGTACAAAAAATATTTTGACTGAAATGCTAAGATTTGTTACTATGAAGAGTAAATGGTGATTTTACGATTTTACTCCATCTTCCTCTGTTCTGTTTGAACTTTTTAAAAGCTTTGCCAAACAATTTGACATTTCAAAATACATCTGAAAATCCTTTATTGTCTTGAGAATTTGTTCAAGCTGGATAAGTGAATTCAGTGGATTTTTATTGGCTTTATTGCCTTTCTGTAATTTGTTGCTGGGAATAGGGAAATAAAAGTAGTTGAAAATATTATCTAGAGTGCCAGATACTGACATTTATTAAAAAGACATTTAAATGATGCTATTTATGGAAGAGTTTTGCAGTTTTGGGAAATGCTTTCTGTGCCAGTAAGAACTTCTTGCTTTGTCAAGTTTAAAATCATTTACTTTTGTGAATGTCAGAGGCTGTACACTAGCAGTCTTGCCATGGTATCACACACAGAGAATGACTTTTAGGATGGAAATGAGAAAAGAGCTGAAAATCGGAAGTGGTATCTTTGACAAGTGAATATATCCAATTTATGCACTGTACTCTGGAGCTAAAGGAAAAGTAATGGAAATTTCTTTCATATTCAGATTGGTTTTTCAACCAGGCTTATAAAATTACTACTATCATCAGTGTTGAAAGGCAGAATAATTTCATAGATAGAAAGCAGGTTTAAGAACTTATCTTGTAGGACCTGTGTGGTAGCTCATGCCTGTAATACTAGCACTTTAGGAGGCCAAGGCCGGTGGATTGCTTGAGCTTGGGAGTTCAAGACCAGCCTGGGCAACACAGTGAAACCCCATTCCTACAAAAAAATACAAAAATTAGACAGGCATGGTGGCACACACCTGTAGTCCCAGCTACTCAGGAGGCTGAGGTGGGTAGATCGCTTGAACCCCAGAGGTCAAGGCTGCAGTGAGCAGCCTTGTCACCCCTGCACTCCAGGCTGGGTGACAAAGTAAGATCCTGTTTTGTTTTGTTTTGTTTTTTTAAAAATAACTTACCTTGTTTTTTGACCTAAGTATATTCTCTCTGACTTGTATATTACCACTTTAAACTATATGTGTCCACAACATTTAATGGTATTTTGATTTTTCCCCAGTAAAAATATGAACCAGGTGATACGATTTTTAAAAAGAAAGCTAAACAACTCTAGTACTCACACTTACAAGTATAAAATGACCAAAGGGTAAGGACCTTATCAAGAGAAGCCTGAAATGCCAATGCAGGAATTTTGTCCTGTTACCACCACATCTGGTAATATGCCAAGTTTCACCTGAAACCAGAAAATACCAGAAGTTCACCAAGGCCCTTGATGTCGTACTTGGGTATTGCTGCTGGCTTTTCAGGGCCCAAAGACTATTCAGCTAGTAGGTGATGAATGCTAGCAGGATTGGGTCTTTTTCTTCAAGGTAGCGGTTCTCATTCTGACCCAGGATGTGTCTAGAAATATCTGGGAGCTAGGATCTGAGATGGGGGCCTCATGAATCTTACTGGTGCCCTAACCTGCTGTGGCTGAGCTGGTAACCTAGATGCAAGACAAAGTCTTCCACACTCCTTACTCTCCTCTCCTCAAGCTTAAAGGAGTCTCTTTTGGAGCTGCGAGCCATGCAGCCTGAGGTTAAGGGAGGGGTTGGCTGCCCCATCTGGTGTCTCGGTATGTCACATGCACCCCCACCCCACCCAGTCCCACTGTCTGTTGGCCTTTTTCAGCCCTGGAGCTCACGTAAGAGTTGCACTCATTTTGGCCTAGACTGCCTTTCCAATTAGAAACCAAGAGCAATTTGGCCTTTGGTCGGGAGGTGTGCATGCACTCAATCTGGACCACTGGGATCTGTGATTCTCCTCTGACTACGGCTTGCTTAAGTGCTACATCTGTGGGTGGATGTCAGCCAAATTTGGTCTGGTTTCCATTTTGCTCTAACAGAACAGCACTGAGTTCAATGCCTCACAACTGCTATGTTCTTCCTCCCCTAATACCCACAGATGCCCTTTACACCACACTCCTGCCAGGGGTGAGGGAGTGGTGATGTTAGTGATTCAGGACTGTTTTTTCTATTTTTTTCAGTGTGACTTTTCATAATATAAAGTTAAAACCAGGTACTATGAGTGTTCACCTGATTGTTGGTTCTTATGAAGGTGTTTTTTCTGTATAGATAGTTGTTAACTTGGTGTCTTTGCTGGGGGGACCACTGATGGAGCTTTCTATTTGCCATCTTGCTCTGCCTCCCTTGCATTTCTCTTATGATCGGTGATGTTGAGCATGTTTCATGTGCTTGTATGTCTTTGTTGAAAAAGTATATGTTCATACCCTTTGCTCAATTTTTAATGAAATTGTGTTTTTTCTTATAAAGTTCTTCATACATTGTAGATATTAGACCTTTGTTGGATGCACAGTTTGCAAGTATTTTCTCGAACTGTGTAGGTTGTCTGATAGATTCTTTTGCTGTGCAGAAGCTAATTAGTTTAATTAGATCCTATTTGTCAATTTTTATTTTTGTTGTAATTACTTTTGGCATCTTCATTATGAGATCGTTGCCCAGTCCTATGTCCAGAATGCCATTTCCTACTTTATCTTCCAGGGTTTTTATAGTTTTAGGTTTTATATTTAAGTCTTTAATCCATCTTGAGTTGATTTTAGTATATGGTGTAAAGAAGGGGTCCAGTTTCATTCTTCTGCATATGGCTAGACAGTTATTTTAGTACCATTTACTGAACAGGGAATCTTTTCCTTATTAATTATTTTTTCTCAGCTTTGGAAAGGTCAAACAGTTTTAGGTGTGTGGCATTATTTCTGATTATTCTGTTCTTCTGGTGTATGTGCGTTTCTGTATCAGTACCATGCTGTTTTGTTTACTGCAGCATTATAGTATAGTTTGAAGTACAATAATGTGATACCTTCAGCTTTGTTCTTTTTCCTTAGGATTTCCTTGGCTATTTATGCGATTTTTGTTCCATATGAATTCTAAAATAGTTTTTTAAATTTCCTTGAAAAATGTCTAAGGTATTTTGGTAGTAATAGCATTGAATCTGTACATTGCTTTGGGCAGTGTGACCATTGTAACAATCATAAGCATGGGATACTTTTCCATTTGTTTGATTCATCTCTCATTTATTTGAGCAGTATTTTGTAATTTTCCTCATAGAGATTTTTCACCTTCCCTGTTTAGCTGTAATCCTACATATTTTATTCTTGTTGCAGCTATTGTGAATAGGAATTCATACTTGATTTGGCTGGCAGCTTGGATATTGTTGATGTAAAGGAATGCTACTGATTTTCTTACACTGAGTTTGTATTCTGAAACTTTGCTGAGGTTGTGTATCAGATTAAGGAACTTTTGGGCAGTGACTATGGAGTTTTCTAGGTATAAAATAATATCATTGGCAAACAAGGATAATTTGACTTCCTCTCTTCCTAAATGGATTCCTTTTATTTTCTTCTCTTGCCTGATTGCTCTTGCTAGAACTTCTTGTGCTATATTAAATAGCAGTGTTGAAAGAGGGTATCCTTATCTTGTTTTGGTTTTCAGGAGGAAGGCTTCCAACTTTTGACCATTTGGTATAATGTTGGCTGTGGGTTTGTCACAGATGGCTCTTATTATTTTGAAGTACATTCCTTCAATGCCTAGTTTGTTGAAGGGATTTTAACATAAAGGGATATTGAATTTTATCAAAAGCCTTTTCTGCATCTATTGAGATAATCGTGGTTGTGTTTTTAGTTCTGTTTATGTAATGAATCACATTTGTTGGTTTGCATATGTTGAGCCAAACATTCATCCCAGGAATTAAGCCCACTTAATCATGTTTAATTAGCTTTTTGATGTCCTGCTGAATTCAGTTTGCTATTTTGTTGAGGAATTTTGGATCTATGTTCATTAAGAACATTGGCCTAAAATTTTATTTTGTTATGTCTCTGCCAGTTTCTATCAGGATGATGCTGTTCTCATAGAGTGAGTTAGGGAGGAGTCCCTCTTCCTCAGTTTTTAAAAATACTTTTAGTAGGAATGGTATCAGTTCTTCTTTATACATCTTGTAGAATTCAGCTGTGAATCTCTCTGGTCCTGGGCTATTTTCTGTTAGCAGAATTTTGATTACTGATTCAATTTCAGAACTCATTATTGGTCCGTTCAGGAATTAAATTTTTTCCTGATTCTGTTTTCGGAGGATGGATGTGTCTAGGACTTCCTCATTTCTTCTAGGTTTTGCTTCTTGTATACATAGATTTGTTAATACTAGTCTCTTAGGATTTTTGTATTTTTGTGGGGTGAATGGTACCATCCTCTTTATCTTTTTTGATTGTTTTAATTTGGATCTCTTTTTTTTTCTTTATTCTCTAGGTGGTAGTCTGTTTATTGTATTAATGTTTTCAAAAACAAACTCCTATGTTGATTATTTTGTATGGGTTTTCACATCTCAATATCCTTCAGTTCTGGTTTAATTTTGGTTATTTCTTTTCTCCTGCATGTCTTGGGGTTAGTTTGCTCTTGTTTTGCTAGTTTCTCCACTGGTGATGTTGGGTTGTTATTTGGAGATCTTTCTAATTTTTCCTTGTGGGAGTTTAGTGCTTTAAACATCCCTGTTAACACTGCCATCAGCTGTGTTCTAGTGATTCTGTTATATTATGTCTTTGTTCTCATTATTTTAAATGGATTCATTGATTTCTACCTTAATTTTATTTATTTTTATTTTTTAGAAAAAGAGAAAAAAGGAGAAAGAAAGAAAGAAACAGCAAAAGAAAGAAAAAAAGAATGAAAGAGAGAAAGAAAGAGGACGAGAAAGAAGGAGAGAGAATGGGATTCTTGCTTTATTGCCCATGCTAGAATGCAGTCTAAAAATGGGTATTAAAAACCTCTTTTATGCCAATAATTGTGCTTAACAATGGAGACAGGAAGGAATAGGGGGTGAAAATAACAAATAAGCAGACAACCAATATTTTATTTAAACCTGTGAAATGCTATGCAATTGCTGGGGAGTGATTTACTTCCAATTATGTGGTCACTTTTAAAATAGGTATAATGTGAT
>CAUYQU010064867.1:0-15134 GCA_963574635.1 Cheracebus regulus | reverse complement strand
TTATTGAAGATTTTTGCATCTATGTTCATCATGGATATTGGCCTGAAGTTTTCTTTTCTTGTTGAGTCTCTGCCAGGTTTTGGTATCAGGATGATGTTGGTCTCATAAAATGATTTGGGAAAGATTCCCTCTTTTTGGATTGGAATAGTTTCAGAAGGAATGGTACCAACTCCTGTTTGTATGTCTGGTAGAATTCGGCTGTGAACCCATCTGGACCTGGGCTTTTTTTGGGTGGTAGGCTCTTAATAGCTGCCTCAACTTCTGCCCTTGTTATTGGTCTATTTAGGGTATCCACTTCTTCGTGGTTTAGGCTTGGGAGGATGCAGGTGTCCAGGAATTTACCCATTTCTTCCAGGTTTACTAGTTTATGTGCATAGAGTTGTTTGTAATAATCTCTGATGATGATTTGTATTTCTGTGGAATCTGTGGTGACATCCCCTTTATCGTTTTTTTATTGCATCTATTTGATTATTCTCTCTTTTGTTTTTTATTAATCTGGCTAGTGGTCTATTTTGTTGCTCTTTTTGAAAAACCAGCTCCTGGATTTATTGATTTCTTGAAGAATTTTTTGTGTCTCTATCTCCTTCATTTCTGCTCTGATCTTAGTTATGTCTTGTCTTCTGCTAGGTTTTGAGTTTTTTTGATCTTGCTCTTCTAGCTCTTTCAATTTTGACGATAGGGTGTCGATTTTAGATCTTTCCTTGCTTTCTCATACAGGCATTTATTGCTATATATTTTCCTCTAGACACTGCTTTAAATGTGTCCCAGAGATTCTGGTATGTTGTGTCTTCGTTCTCGTTGCTTTCAAAGAACATCTTTATTTCTGCCTTCATTTCATTGTTTATCCATTGTTTATCCTGATTGAACAACATTCAGGAGCCAGTTGTTCAGTTTCCATGAAGCTGTGTGGTTCTGAGTTAGTTTCTGAATTCTGAGTTCTAACTTGATTGCCCTGTGGTCTGAGAGACTGTTTGTTTTGATTTCTGTTCTTTTGCATTTACTTCCAGTTATGTGATCAATTTTAGAGTAGGTGTGATGTGGTGTTGAGAAGAATGTATATTCTGTAGATTTGGGGTGGAGAGTTATGTAACTGTCTATTAGGTTTGCTTGGTCCAGGTCTCAGTTCAAGTCCTGGATATCCTTGTTAATTTTCTGTCTCGTTGATCTGTCTAATATTGACAGTGGGGTGCTAAAGTCTCCCATTATTATTGTGTGGAAGCCTAAGTGTCTTTGTAAGTCATTAAGAACTTGCTTTATGTATCTGGGTGCTCCTGTATTGGGTGTGTATGTATTTAAGATCGTTACCTCTTCGTGTTGCATTGATCCTTTTACCATTATGTAATGTCCTTCTTTGTCTCTTTTGATCTTTGTTGGTTTGAAGTCTATTTTATCAGAGACGAGAATTGCAACTCCTGCTTTTTTTTTTTTTTTGCTCTCCATTTGCTTGGTAAATCTTCCTCCATCCCTTTATTTTGAGCCTATGTGTATCCTTGCATGTGAGATGCATTTCCTGGCTACAGCACACAGATGGGTTTTGACTTTTTATCCAATTTGCTGGTTGTGTCTTTTGATTGGGGCATTTAGCTCATTTACATTTAGAATTAATATTGTTATGTGTGAATTTGATCTTGCCATTTAGATGCTAGCTGTCTGTTTTGCCCATTAGTTGATGCAGTTTCTTCATTGTGTTGATGCTTTTTACCGTTTGGTATGTTTTTGGAGTGGCTGGTACTGGTTGTTTGTTTCTATGTTTAGTGCCTCTTTCAGGAGCTCTTGTAAAGCAGACCTGGTGGTGATGAAATCTCTGAGTACTTGGTTGGTCGTAAAGTATTTTATTTTTCCTTCACTTATGAAGGTTAGTTTGGCTGGATATGAAATTCTGGGTTGAAAGTTCTTTGCTTTAAGGATGTTGAATATTGGCCCCCACTCTCTTCTGGCTTGTAGGGTTTCTGCTGAGAGATCTGCTGTGAGTCTGATGGGCTTCCCTTTGTGGGTAACCCGACCTTTCTCTCTGGCTGCCTTTAGTATTTTCTCCTTCATTTCAACCCTGATGAATCTGACGATTATGTGCCTTGGGGTTGCTTTTCTTGAGGAATATCTTTATGGTGTTCTCTGAATTTCCTGGACTTGAATATTGGCCTGCCTTACTAGGTTGGGGAAGTTTTCCTGGATAATATCCTGAAGAGTATTTTCCAGCTTGGATTCATTCTCTCCATCACATTCAGTTACACCTATCAAACGTAGATTAGGTCTTTTCACATAGTCCCATATTTCTTGAAGACTTTGTTCATTCCTTGTTACCCTTTTTTCTCTAATCTTGCTTTCTCATTTTATTTCATTGAGTTGATCTTCGACCTCTAATATCCTTTCTTCTGCTTGGTCAATTCAGCTGTTGAAACTTGTGCATGCTTCATGAAGTTCTCATGTTGTGTTTTTTAGCTCCATCAGTTCACTTATATTCCTCTCTAAGTTGTTTATTCTCGTTAGCATTTCATCAAACCTTTTTTCAAGGTTCTTAGTTTCTTTGCATTGTGTTAGAACATGTTCGTTTAGCTCAGAGAAGTTTCTTATTACCAATCTTCTGAAGCCTGATTCTGTCAATTCTTTACATTTATTCTCTATCCAGCCATGTTCCCTTGCTGTTGAGGAGTTGTGATCCCTTGTGGGAGGAGAGGTGTTCTGGTTTCAGGTGTGTTTATCCTTTTTGTGCTGGCTTCTTCCCATCTTTGTGGATTTATCCACCTGTCATCTTTGTAGTTGTTGACTTTCAGATTGGGTCTCTGAGTGTACGTCCAGTTTGTTGATGATGAAGTTATTTCTTTCTCTCTCTTAGTTTTCCTTCTAACATTCAGGCCCCTTTGCTGTAGGACTGCTGAGGTCCACTCCAGGCCCTGCTTGCCTGGGGATCACCTGCAGCTGCTGTAGAATGTTAGGGATTGCTGCCAGTTTCTTCTTCTGCTATCGTTGTCCCAGAAGGATACCTGCCAGATGTCGGTCTGAGGTCTCCTTTATGAGGTAACTCTTTGGATATATGGGGGTCAGGGAGCTGCTTGAGGAGACAGTCTATCCTTTATAGGAGCTCACATGCTGAGCTGTGAGCTCCGTTGTTCATTCAGAGCTGCTGGGCAGGCACGTTTAAGTCTGCTGCAGCAGAACTCATAAACCTCCCCTTTTTTTTTTCCCCAGGTGCTTTGTCTGGGGGATTTAGGGCTTTTGTTTATGAGTTTCTGTTGTCCTGCTGCCTTTTTTCAGGGCTGCCCTGCCCTGCCAGGAGGCAGTGTAATCACTGCCTGCCTACAGAGGCTTTGCTGAGCAGCTGTGGGCTCTGCCCAGCTGCCGTGTGAACTTCTCTGCAGTCCTGTTTATATGAGTATAGTTAGAACTACCTCGGCAATGGTGGCCCACCTCTATAATGGCAGACTCTGTCTGTAATGGCGGGCTGCCTTAGCAATGGCAGTGTGCCCTGGCAATGGTGGACTACCTCCATAGAGGTGGACTGCCTCAGTAATGGCAGACACCCCTCCCCTACAGAGCTGGACTGCCCTGGGTTCATCTGTGCTTGCTGTGAAACTCTCAATCCAGAGCATTTCAGATTGCTGTTTTTTTTGTGGGAGTGGGACCAGCTGAGCCTGATCACCTGGCTCCCTGCCTCAGAGCGAATGGTTGACTGTCTCTCAGGTGTTCCAGTCACCTGTTGAAAAGGCACCGGGATCTCTGTGATTTCTTGTGCAGTGACCCACTGTGCCTGCACAAGCTGAAACAGCCACGCAGAGATTTGTGGTGCTTTTTTGGCCGAGAATCTCCTGGCCTGGCTCCCTGTTTCAGTCTCCTTTTCTATCAGATGAGTGGGTGACTCTGTCTTCCCAGAGTGCCAATAGCCAGCTAAAACGGTGCCTGGGACCCATGTATTTTGTACGGAGAACCGCTGCGCTGGCATGCCAGCCAAAACAGCCTCGCAGGCCAAAAGAGCTGCACCGGGGCGCCAGCCAAAACAGCTGTGCAGGCCGAAACAGCCACACTGGTGACCCGTGGGGCTCCTCTGCCTGGGAATCTCCTGGTCTGTGGGCAATAAAAATCTATCTGGAAATGCGGCGTCCACTCACCCTCCATGCTATCGCTGGGAGATGTAATCCTGAGCTGCTCCTGATCAGCCATCTTGGATCCATCCTGAAAATCTATTTTTACATGACCATTTCCTTAACCACAGGATAGACATCCCTATAGTCAATAATAGCAGTGCTACAGGTAATTTGCACATGGTTGTCAATAAGACAATGGATTGTTTTCTATCTGAGCCTGTCATGTTATTCTTCATTTTTAACTAATCTGAATACCATTTAATTTCAGGAATTTCCAGTTTGATTCCCAGGAAAGTAAATCTAATAAGGGTTACACAAAAACCAAAAGAAGAAGGCAACTTAGTTCTCTTTACCCCACAACCAAATGCATAGATGCAGACTGAATTTTTCTTAACTTTTTATCCATTAGCTCATTGTGGCTTTTCACAAGATCCAAGTTTACTGGCATTTACATGTATCGAATATGCAATAAAGATTTTAAGATAAAAAAGTCACTGGTAGGGAATCTAAGATTTTTACCTCATACAAAATATCTCTACAGATGTATTCCCCGAGGGAAGTAATTTACAAAAATTAATAAGCTTCAGGATATTTTTACCAAATGAGATCTCAAGTACAAATTCAATGTGTAAAGCAAATATAGTAAAGTTGCTCTAATTGCTTCTTGTTTGCCCTACTCCACTCCTCTCTGAGGAAGTCATTAAGGCTTAGATGAGGCCCTTTTGTACAGCATAGAGTGAAACACCTCTGCTTTAACGTGAAACATTTGAATACCATACTACTACACTTCTAAGTGGCAATGCTTGCATAGATATAAGTCCTTAAGGCATCAGTGGTTATTGAGGAAGGAAAGTAATAGTCCTTGAATTGATCATTAATTTAGTCAGAGAATTTGGGCAAAAGTACCATCTTTTCTCTGCCAAAACTTGTCCTAGGTCTTAACTTCTCTATTCCACTTTATATATGTCCCTACATCTGTAAATGGAGAAATTGGTATCAGAACACTTGTCTGTGAAACAGGACACATATCTGTATGTAATATACATGTAAAATACAAATAAGCAGTCTCTGAGATAATTTATGGTATTGTTATGGAAATGGAGAAACTGAAAGCAATAAATATTTTGTTCAAGGGAATTTGATAGAAATTAATTGTATTAATAGAAAGTATTTTTCCTACTCACAGTCCAGTGTTCTGATATAAATTTCTTCATTAATTTGGTGTTATAACTGAATACTCACAAACCTAAACAATTAATGGTTTTATTCTCTTTCTTGATATATAAAGATGATAAATGTATATATTTGTTATATCTTTGTTGCATATATACATGTTATATAAAACAATATATAATATGTATATATAAATATATGCAGTTGACTTTTGAACAACATGAAAATTAGGGGTACAGATTCCCAACATGGTAAAAAATCTACTTGTAACTTTTGGCTCCCCAAAACTTGAGTAATAATAGCCTACTGTTGACCGGAAGCCTGACCTATAACATACACAGTCAATTAACACATATTTTATGCATTCATGACATAACTAATTTTTTAGTTTTTTCAATGTTTCTAGGCTACCCTGTTTGCAAAGGTTTTCAAATTGTTACTAATGTGCAAAAATTTTTCCAAAGTATTTATTGAAAAAAATCCTTGTATGAGTAGACTTGCACAGTTCAACCCATGTTGTTCAAGGGCAGACAGAGAGAAAGAGAAATAGAGAATAAATCTAGTAATTGTTTAAGCTTGTGAGTATCCAGTTAGAACACCCAAATAAATTTACGAATTAAAAACAATGATTTAATATAATTACTGTTGTTTTTAATGGTATGATATTCCTGTTTACAATGTGAACATGGTATTCAATGTACAATGCAAGTTCTACTGTGTTTTACCTGCCTGTATGTTATGTGCTAGCGGATGCCTCAGTATTCCTTCTGTTATTCTCCCTTTGCGCTGTGATAAAAATCTCCATTTGTGCAACATACCTTAATGACACTTGGCTTTCATTTAGTGATCATATATTATTTATACTTCTTTATTTTTCTGGGGCCATTAAAAACAAAGACTGATGACACTGCATTTATAACTAGCAACACAAACAATGGCAGTGATGTCACAAAACAGTGCTTGTTCAAGACTAGTGTATAAATAATATAGAATATGTTCATTTGTTTTTTTACTAAAATTAAATTCTCCTAGAAAACTTTTGGAGCTGCAAAATTTATTTCCACATCCAAGTTTGGGAATAACTGAGGTAAGCTGCCTGGGTAGTGTAATGTCCTCATTAGATCTCAAATGCTTTTGCTACTTTAGGGCACTGTATTTCTGAGCCAAAATATCAAGGTTCTAGCCTCCAGCTCAGTGGGTCTCCTTGAGGGAGAAAATGAGTCATTGTTAGCCCTGTATCAAAGATTAGCTTTTCCTCTGTTTCTTCATGTTATAAAATGAAAATAATACCTACTCCTAGGTTGTGATAAAGATGAAAGGAGAAAATGCATGTAAAAGTACATTATAAATGGTAAAGTGCAATAAAATAAGATATCATTAGTGCCTAGTAGCTGACCACATTCAAAAGAGAGAACTTAAAGAGGTAAGTTTTAGTTTCAAAGACTATATGTTGTAGAAACACTTTCAGCTCATTTTTCCCTATTTTTACCTAATGAAAACATGCTTACCTAAGTGTTGAATTAATGATATAAAGAATATTAAAAGGTTTTTTTTTTTAACAGAAATTGTGTCTTGAAGTAGTGCCAAAAATTGGTTTAAATAAATTTCTGAAAATTTATCTGTGCCCATGCAAACACCTACTTGTATTCCTTTTCTCAGAATGAAATTTAATCATATACTTTTCAACTTAAAAAGACTTGAAACATAATTTGCTAGGATTACTGCACAGAAAAAACTTTTTTTAAGTTTTCAAATAACTGTTGAGTACCAACAGATAAATCTGAGTCAGCACATGTATTTCAAGAAAATTTCTGTAGCTAACATGTTTCTTTCACTAACATTATTGCAAAGTTTTATTCTGTGTCTCAAGACTAGTCATTTTTACTCACTTTCAGATTCTGCCTTAATTATTGTAGGATTTCTTTAATAATTAGGTTTTCTCTGAAAATTATATGCACAAAATTTTGCATTTAAAAATAAATATTTACTTCTCCTACCTTAACTCTATGCCACACCAGTTAATTAAAAATAGATTGACTATTATTTGCCCATATAAAAAATTAGGTTCAAATTCCAATAAAGCTTTACTCCCTAGTCAGTGACTTTCAGGTCAAGTCATATCCTTTTAGACTTTTTGCCAGCACAGAGGGTCATCATACTCCATTTAGAAAATGAATCATGAGATCAAAAGTATTTCATTTAGTCTTCTGAGTTAATATAATTTTTCAGAACAATATATTGCAGATAATTTTTACTTGATTGTCTCAGGCCACACAGTTGCAAATTATGTCAAATTTTATTTATAAAATAAATGTTATCAATTTATATATGTATTATATGGTACTTAAATTTTTTTTAGTAGAAATAGAATTTAAATGCTTCCTTGTAATTTGGAATGGAATGATGTCACATCTATATGAATTCCATTTACATTCTAATTATTTTAAGGAAGTAGAAGTACAGAAAACAAAAACAAATGCAATAGGGGAGATATTGTTTATGAGCCAAACATTTGAAGAAGGAGAATTAGATACATGTCTAAATGTATCTAACTGATGGAACTAGTAGGGAAATTGAAAGTATCTCCAGTCCCTTCATTAGATAATTGACTCTAACTGGGATAGGGCATATCTGGCATATTGTGTTTAGCTCCAGGAATCATTTATTTTAATTATTTATTATTTTTATTTTTTTTCACTTTTAAAATTTTATTTTAAGTACATTCAGGGCTACATGTGCAAGTTACACAGATAAACTTGTGTCGTGGGGGTTTGCTATACAGATTATTTTGGCACCAAAGTATTAAGCCTAGTCCCCTTTAGTTGTTTTTCCTGATCCTCTTCCTCTTCCCATCCTCCACCTCTGATAGGCCTCAGTGTCTATTATTCCCCTCCTTGTGTCCATGTGTTTTCATTATTTAACTCCCATTTATAAGGAAGAACATTTAATATTTAGTTTTCTGTTCCTACATTAATTTGCTAAAGATAATGGCCTCCAGCCCCATCCATGTTCCTGCAAAAGACATGATCTCATTTTTTTTTATGGCCGCATAGTATTCCATGATGTATACATACCACATTTTCTTTATCCAGTCTAACATTGAGGGGCATTTAGGTTGATTCAATGTCTTTGCTATTGTGAATAGTGCTACAATGAACATATGCATATATGTGTCTTTATGATAGAATGATTTCTATTTCTTTGGGTATATACCCAGTAATGGAATTGCTGGGTCTACTGGCATTTCTGCTTTTGGATCTTGCAAGAATCACCACAGTTTTCCCCAGTGGTTGAACTAATTTACACTTCCACCAACAGTGTATAAGCATTTCTTTTTCTCTGCAACTTTACCAGCATCTGTTGTTTTTTGACTTTTAGTCACAGCCATTCTGACTGCTATGAGATGTTATCTAATTGTGATTTTGATTGCATGTCTCTAATAATCAGTGATATTAACCTGTTTTCCATATGTGTGTTGGCCACATGTCTGTATTCTGTTGAAAATATTCATGTTCTTTGCCCACTTTTAAATCAGATTGTTTGTTCTGGTCTTGTAAAGTTAAGTTTCTTATAGATGCTGGATATTAGACCTTTGTCAGATGCATAGTTTGCAAAAATTTTCTCCCATTCTGTAGGTTATCTGTTTACTCTGTTAATTTTTTTTATTATTATTTGTTTTGTTCCGTTTTACTGTGGAGAAGCTCTTTAGTTTAATTAGATCCCATTTGTCAGTTTTTGCTCCTGTTGCAATTGCATTTGGTGTCATTGTCATGAAATGTTTGCCTGTTTCTATGTCCAGGATGGTATTGCCTAAGTGTCTTCCAGTGTTTTTAGTTTGGGGTTTTACATTTAAGTATTTAATCCAGCTTGACTTGAATTTTGCATATGCTACAAGAAAGGGGTCTAGTTTCAATCTTCAACATTTGCCTAGCCTGTTCTCCCAGCCCTATTTATTCAACAGGGAGTCCTTTCCTAATTGCTTGCTTTTGTCCGTTTTGTTGATGTCTAAATTGTTGTTAGCTGTGTGGCCTTATTTCTTGGCTCTCTTTTCTGTTCCACTGATCTATGTCTCTGTTTTTGTACCACTACTATGCTGTTTATCTACTATTACCAGTGTTTATTGCCTTCATTACAAAACTCATTAATGTCCTCTTCTTTTTAATTGAAGTACTACCTTTAGTATTTCTTGTAGGACAGGTCTAGTGTTGATAAAATCCCTCAGCTTTTGTTTGTCTGTGAAAGTATTTCTCTTTAATGTTTGAAGGATATTTTTGTGGGAGATACTATTCTAAGTTAAAAGTCTTGTTACTCCAGCAGTTTAAATATGTCATGTCACTCTCTCCTGGCCTGTACAGTTTCCACTAAAAAGTCTGTGCCAGACATTTTGGAGCACCGTTGTATTTTTTGTTTTCTCTTGCTGCTTTTAGGATCATTTCTTTATCTTTGCCCTTTGGAAGTCTGATTATTAAATGCACTGAGGTAGACTCCTTTGGGTTAAATCTGTTCGGTGTTCTATAACTTTCTTGAACATAGATATTGATCTCTTTCTCTAGGTTTGGGAAATTCTCTGTTATTATCCCTTTGAATAAACTTTCTACCCTTATCTCTTTCTCTACCTCCTTTTTAAGACCAATCACTCTCATATTTGCCCTTTTGAAGCTGTTTTCTAGATCCTGTAGCTATGCTTCATTGTTTATTATTCTTTTTTCTTTTATTTCTTCTGACCATGTATTTTCAAATCACCACTGGATTGGTGATTCCCCTCTGATGAGTGCTGATTTAAATGCTTCTTCCACGGGCAGGTAGCTGCTGAGTTTGGTCTGCCTTTCCTCTCTCCAAGCTCATTGATTCTGTCTTCTGTTTGATCAGTTCTTCTGTTAAAAGTCTTTGATTCATTCTTCAGTATGTCAATTGCATTTTTTAGATCCATAATTTCTGCTTGATTCTTTTTAATTATGTTAATCTCTTTATTAAATTTATCTGATAGGATTCTGAATTCCTTCAGTGTGTTATCTTACATTTCTTTGTGCTTCCTCAACATTGTCTGAATTCACTGAAAGGTCACACATCTCTGCTTCTCCAGGATTGGTCCGTGTATCTTATTTAGTTTAAATATTTGGTGAGGTCATGTTTTCCTGGGTGGTGTTGATGCTAGCAAATGTTCTTCAGTATTAGGTCATCGAACTAGATATTTATTGCAGTCTTCACTGTTTGGACATATTTGTAGCTGTCCTTCTTGGGACAGCTTTTCAGATATTTGAAAGGACTTGTGTGTTGTGGTCTAATGGTTTTGGAAAAGTTCTTAATGGTTTTGTATGAGATCTAGTAGTTCACCTTCATGATTTTCAACAAGATCTGGAAGAATTCTCGAGATTACCAGGCAGAAACATTTGTTCTCTTCCCTTACTTTCTCCCAAACATACAGAGTCTCCCTCTCTGTTTTGAGCCACCTAAATCTGGGGGTAGATTCACACAAGCTCCCCTGGGTGCACCACCACCATGATTGCACTAGGTTAGACCTGGAGCCATCACAGCTTTGAGTCTTGTCCAAGCCGTACTATAACCATTTTCTGAATACTGCTTATGTTTGCTCAAGGTTATGGGGCCCTACAATCAGCAAGCGGCAAAGCCACCTAGGCCTGTCTTCATCCCTTCAGGATAGTGAGTTTCCCCAGGCCCTGTATGGGTCCAGAGTGCCTTCCAGGAGTCAGGGGCTAGAGTTAAAAACCTTATGAGTCTACCTGGTCTTCTCTTGTATTGGAGAAGATCTTGCACTCCACCACAAGATGTAATCCTTCCCACTCTTTCTTCTCCTTTCTAAAGGCAAAGGAGACTCACCCCATAGCCACCACCACTCCAGGCCACAAGGAATACTGCCAGACTACCTCCAATGTTTCCTTAAGACCGAAGGTCTCTTAAATCAGCTTGTCATGAATGCTTCCCGGCCTGGGACTCACCCTTCAAGGCAGTGGACTCCCTTCTGGTCTTGCACAGGTCTAGAAGTGCCATCTGTGAGTCAAGTCCTGGAACTGGGGACCCAAGAGCCTGCTTGGTGCTCTACCCCTCTATGACTGCTCTGGTACAAGACAGAGTCCTCTTTGCTTTTCTCTCTGCTTTTCTTAAGCAGAAGTTTGGCCCCATGGCCGTCATAGCTGGTAATGTGCTGAGTGTCACCTGGAGCCAGCAAGTCTCAGAGGCTCACCCAAGGCACTTGATGTAGTACCTAGGTATTGCTGCTGCTTGTTCAGGGCCCAAGGACTCTTTAGTTAGCATGTGACAAACCCTGCCAGGATTGGGTTCCTTCCTTCAAAGTAGCAGTTTTACTTCTGTCCCAGGGTGTGTCTAGAATTGTCATCTGGGAGCCAGGGTCTGGAATGGGGACCTCACAACTCTCATCAGTAGCCTATGCTGCTACGGCTGAGCTGGTGTCCTGGATGCAAGTCCTCCTCACTCTTTCCTCTCCTCTCTTCAAGGGGAAGGAAGAGGTCACTTTTGGAGCTCTGAGCTGTGCAGACTGGTGGTTAAGAGAGGGGTGATGCCAGCACTCCTTTGGCTGTGCCAACTGGTGTCTCAGAATGTCATGTGCCAGCCCAGTCCACTGTCCCTGGGCCTAGTTTAGCCCTAGGACTCACCTAAGAGATGTAATTGTTATGGCCTCGACTGCCCTTCAGGTTTACTTGGAGACACAGAGTGCTATAGCCCTCAGTAGCGAGGTTTGCAGTCACTCAACTTTGGACTGCTGATTCTCCTCTAGTTAGGGCTGGTTGAAATACTCCTTCCATGGGTGGGCTTCCACTGATTTTGATCCAGTTTTCTTTTGTGCTCTAACAGGATAGCACTGAGTTAAATGCCTTATAATTGCTGTGTTCTCCCTCCTCCAGTGCCCAGAGACTCTTTCTGTACCAGCCTGTGCTTTAGGGGATGGAGAAGGGGTGATGTCAGTGACTCAGGACTGTTACCTCTATCTCTTCAGTGCATCTTTCAGCAATATGAAGTGCAAACCAGGTACTATGAGTACTCACCTGATTTTTGGTTCTTATGGTGTCTTCTCTATGTAGATAGTTGTTAACTTGGTGTCTTTGCAGGGAATGGGATGAGGGACGATCAGTGGAGCTTTCTGTTTCATCATTTTGTTCCCATATGGTAAATGTTTTTAAAAGGAGGTCCTTTACATATTTTCTGAATTGTCGCAGGACCTAATTCTATTCATAACATCACTCAATAGATGTTGTACAAAAGAAAGAATAAATATTTGAGTTGTAATAAAATTGCTTTGGGTGAGTGTTTCTTGAGTGACTGACTGCAGGCTTTTGCCTGCCACAACATGGAATTTCAAAATGTTCAAAAAAATAAAAGAAATCTCCATTGATACTATCTCTCTTGGAGCTTCCTAATAAGTAGAAGAGGCCACACAGTTATGGCTGAATGTTCATGTTTCTACTTTGGAGTCAGAAGCCAAGAGAATAAATGAATGTTAGGTTCGAGTTAAGATTTTCTAGCCCTTTGGTAAGAACTGCTATTACTGATGTAAAGGTAGTGATAAAGCAATAAGTCAAACACAGAGACATGCGAGCGGCAGTTATAAGAAAGGAAAGATTAAACAGAGAAATATGTTCTGAGAATTAGTACTGTCTACAGGGATAAATCTGATTTTTATTTCAAAGGAGTTTTTTCATTCTTGTATTAAAGCTAGACCAGACTATTAAGTGTCATGTAGAATAGCCACAATGATAATGATGATGAAATATGCAGGTGCTATACTAGTTAGCAATTTTTCTCTATCTCCTTCTAAATTTTTTTTTGCCAACTAAACACAATTATTAAAACCAATGTTGTTTAAAATGAATGTATACTACATACTCAAATTAGAAAAAAATAAACTACATGCATATTATAGAATAGAATTTTACTACAGCATTTTAATATAGAATCCCAGAGGAAATTGAAAGAGGATTATTTAGATGATGTTTCTTAAAATTCAGATACTTTAAAAATTTTATGTACTTTTTATTTCTGTTACTCTTTATTGGTTTTTGTTAGAGAAAAATCATTTCATGCTAGGAATAACAAACCAAAAAGTGCTAAAAATACAGAACAAACTGGGTTAAGGTAAACATTTTAGAGTACCTAAAGAAGTCAAATCCAATAGTACTAACATTAAAAATCCACCGAGAGTTTTTAAATAATGGCAATGCATTGATTACATCTCAATTGTTAAAAAACAACAACAACAACAACAACAACAAAAACAGTCTGACTCCATGACTTTCAAATATACATTTTTCGGAGTAAAATAATCAAGTCAGACTTCTAGAGGAAAAGAAAATATGTTTATTACTTATGGGACTATAATCCATATCTCTATAGAATTAAATTAGAATTTTTATTGTTTGATGAGAAATATTCTATTACTTGATGAAGAATAAAATGATTCTTTGAGTTATATCATTTTTCCCTCAACAACCAATTCTGCATTATAACTTATTACTTTAACTGGATATATTTGTCATTAGTACTATTCACTTTTCCCCCCTTTTCTTTTTCTAGTCTACTAGGCACAATAGTGCTTTCGCACATTCTGGAAGTTAGGTATGGCTATAAGGCTGAGATTAGAGTGAAGGGAAAGAGATTGTAATTTCTGGTGCAAAATTTAAGGAGGTGCCAAAAAACAGTAATCAAAAAAAAATTTTCAATGCCATATTTTAAAGAATCAAAATTAATGCAAAAATTCCAATGTGATCAGAATATCTAAATGTTAGTAAAGGTATGATGAATAATACTGCGTTTTCTCTTTGTCTTAGGCTGCAATGTGGCATGGTTGGCTCTGTATTGATCAATGATTCAGTGGTATCTAATCATAATACACGAATTTAAAACCATGCCGCTGGGAGGAATCAATTCTTAGACAAATACATGTAACAAAAATTGTTAAAATAATAGAATCACACTATCAAACAAATGTATTCAAACAACATCTTTTTTTTGAGATGGAGTCTTGCTGTGTCACCTAGGCTGGAGTGCAGTAGCCTGATCTCAGCTCACTGCAACCTCTGCCTCCTGTGTTCATGATCATGCATTTCTCTTGCCTCAGCCTCCCAGGCAGCTGGGATTACAGGCACCCACCACCATGCCCAGCTAATTTTTGTGTTTTTAGTAGAAACAAAATTCCACCATTTTGGCCAGGCTGGTCTCAAACTCCTGATGTCAAGTGATCCACCTGCCTTGAACTCCCAAAGTGCTGGTATTACAGGCATAAGCCACTGTGTCTGGCCATCAAACAACATCTGATTCTATTCAATAGTAATTCAACAGGTTGACAATTTAATGGATCACTATATTACTGCTGTATCTTTATGTAATTATAGTTTTATAAAAAAAAATATGTTTAAAGAGCAAGAAACTCTTCTCACATATAGATCTAGTCAGAAAGTTATTTATTTAGACTTTGTCGATTTATTTAATGAATTAGTAATTGAGCATCTCATGTTTAATTGAAAGTTTTCTAAATATATAATGGGAGTACAAGAAAAGTCCTTGTTATTAAAACACTTACAATCTTACTTAAAAAAAATGGATATCTCAGCATCCTATCCCCAAAAGATTGAGTTATCACAGATTAAGTCAGTTGTTTGGGACTTAAAGTACGTTTTCCTCAAGAAACACAATTAGAAAAATAGTTGGTTTCTGAAGCTTTATTTTTTTTCTTTTTTTTTTCTTTTTATTTATTTATTTATTTTTATTTTTTATTGCATTTTAGGTTTTGGGGTACATGTGAAGAACATGCAATATTGTTGCATAGGTACACACGTGGCAGTGTAATTTGTTGCCTTCCTCCCCTTCACCTATATCTGGCATTTCTCTCCATGCTATCTCCCCCCAACT
>CAUYQU010064866.1:0-116874 GCA_963574635.1 Cheracebus regulus | reverse complement strand
TGGCATATTTTAATTCATGTACTAATAAGACAAATTACTGATAGGATTCCTTAGTAGGCATCAGCAATGTAAATCCTACAAAGGTTATGAAATGACATATTAACATAAGCATTTTATTTTGTCCTAAATTCTCTTCCCCCCCATCTCTCTCTCCCTTCCTCTCTTCCTTCCTTTCTCTCTCTTTTCCTTCTCCTCTTATTCTTCTTCTTTCTCCTCTTTTTTTCTTTCCCTGTCTGCCTCTCTCTCTCTCTCTCTGCTGCTTCTTCTCTTATTCATTTTACCATTTCCCTATGCCTATGCGGTATTCTTAAGCTCATTCCCCATCATTGGATGTCTGTGCTTAAGTAAAGTGAGAGAACAGAAAAAGTGCAGGTGCCTCTGTGATAAACTTGTCTGCTGTGTTCTCTTGGAAGGGCGAAACAGTGCTTCCAAAAAAAAAAAATTTACTTTTACCATAAAGGCTAATTTTCCTAAATACTTCTAATTTGTCTTTTCTCTGCCATGTGTGTTTTCTTGGTTACTGGAATGAATATTCTTTTGTGCGTGTGTGTGTGTGTGTGTGTGTGAGTGAGAGAGAGAGAGAGAGAGAGAAAGAGAGAGAGAGATGGAGTCTTGCTCTATTGCCCAGGCTGGAGTGCAATGGTTCGATCTTGGCTAACTGCAATCTCCACCTCCCGGGTTCAAGCAATTCTCCCTCTTTAGCCTACTGAGTAGCTGGGATTACAGGTATGCACCACCACACCCAGCTGATTTCTGTATTTTTAGTAGAGACGGGGTTTCCCTATGCTGGCCAGGCTGGTCTCAAACTCCTGTATTTCAATTTCAATTGTTTTGGTACATGTAAACTTCTCTAAAGTTTATGCATTCTCTATTTTCTTTTGAAATGTGTAGCCCAGGCTGGTAGAGGAAACTAATTTAGCCTAGATATAAATAATAAAAATCACTCTCTTCTGTTGTTGAGTTGGTTTGTTTTCTGTCATAAAGAATGAGAAGATTATTTGACAAAAATTCTTCTGCATAAGACATTTCATGGTTGATCCCATGTAATGAATATAAAAAGAAAACTGATCAATCAGCATTCTTCATTGGTTTTATTTGGCACTGGGTTATGTGTTCTACTGTGGGAACTGTGGGGCTGGTGTTTAACAGTATATAATGTAATCATTCTCGCCTGCACACACCTTGCTCAGAAGAGGTGAAGGTCATTCTGCATTCATGCTGTGCTGCATTCTCAGTGGATGAACTTCCCCTCTAATGAGCAAGGTGTATGCGGGTGAGTAGCCACCTTTGCAGTCTTTGCAGGGCCTCGGCTCCAATAGGGCTGCTCTCTGACTTCTCACACCTTCATGTTGTGCTTATAAGGTTTCAAATTAAAAGCAACAGAGAAACTAAATATTCAGGCACTTTTCATATGATACAGAGCTTTCAGATATTGAACACTGATGGAGTAAAACAGCTGAGGGTGTGTGGATTTTTTGGAAAAATGTAAGCAAAGAATATGCAACGATGAATAGATAAATGTGAAATTAACAGATAACACATGTGGATATTTTTGCGAAACGATATGAGTCTGAGTGTTATGAACATCTTGTGTCAGAAGAAATCAAACTGGATATTTAACACTGTCACAAGGATCAACCTGGCCATGTGCATGAGCTATCTACCTCTGCATCCACGTCTCTCCGCCTTGGTGTTATGGACATTTTGGGCTGGATGATTCTTCATGATGGGTGCTGTCTTGTTCACTGTAGAAAGTTTAGCAGCCTCCCAGCCTCTTCCCCCTCAACCCCTGGTGCTAGAAGTTTCTGCAGCTGTCATCATCATGACAACTCAAAAATATCCCCATACATTGCCAAAAACCCCCAGGAGAGGCAAAGTAACCCTTGAAAGCTACAGATCTATCCAGTAGGACTAAAATCATTTCAATTAGGTACAGAATTTCAACATCAGTTTAAAAAAGTATATTGATACAACTTTGTGTTTCACTTAGGTGAATGAAGTATCTTTATTTACTTGATGTTTTTCCCTTTCAAGGGGTTCTTTTAACTTGGAGCAGGTCTGATAAAAGTTCTTCTTGACTCATTGATGACTCTCCTGCGATGGATTCTTTGAGAGGGCCAGTGGGTTGAGTGGACGGATGCATCTCCAGCAGCACCGGGGGACATTCACACCAGAACAGTGACATCACCAATTCAGCAATTAAGGCTAGGAAGGCAGGGAGCGTCATCGATGAGGGTGAGGGACAACCTCAGAGTTTGCCCAGCAAGAACCCCAGTCTACAGCCCCTGGTCACTTCAGGAGAGCAGGGCACTGATCCTAGGCGGGATTCAAGCCAAACTGAAGGCAGCTAAAGGCGAGTGTGCAACGTACCTCTCCCTTTTCTTTAATACAGCTGGCCATTTTCACTTCTAGCAGTAGATTTTCAAAAAGGCAAATGGGAAGACATTCAGGGAAGAGTGCCCCTAAAAGTGAGGGGACATGGACTGCACCACGTGGGAAGACGAGCCCCGCTCACTGAGCACCTGCGTGGGGTGGCGGAGACCCCCA
The DNA here is from genome assembly GCA_963574635.1 of Cheracebus regulus. NCBI lineage: Eukaryota > Metazoa > Chordata > Mammalia > Primates > Pitheciidae > Cheracebus > Cheracebus regulus. The sequence goes on along the minus strand of CAUYQU010064866.1, from coordinate 114,327 downwards.
ATTCTGGGGGCTCCCAGAAGCTCTCATGACTAACGGCTTCCTCCTCGTGAGCTTGGGCTTTGATACGTTTTGGATGTGGGGCGCTGCCCTAATTTTATAGTGAAACGTAATCCCCAGTGGTGGAGGTGTGGCCCGGTGGGAGGTGATTGGATCTCGGGGCGGATTTATTATGAATGGTTAGGCGCCTGCCCCCTCGGCATTATCCTCGCGAGAGTGAGCGAATTCTCGCGAGAACAGGTCAGTAAATGCATGCAGCTCATCCTCGTTTCACTTTCGCTCCCACTCCGGACATGCGCTGAGCCTGTTTGCTCTTCCCTTCTGCCATGACCGTCACTTTTCCGAGGCCCTTCCAGAAGCGGAGCAGAAGCCAGGGTGCTTCCTGAGCAGCCTGCAGAACTGTGAGTCAATTAAGTCTCTTTTCTTTATAGATTACTCGTTTCTAAGTATTCTCTTAGAGTGACGTAAGAATGGCCTAATCCAGGCTACTAGAGCAGGACAGTGAGAATAACCATTGGGTGATTCTGGGCGGAGTGAGCTTGGAACAACACACACCGCAGGTGAGCATGTTCTTCTTCCTCTGCCCTCAAATCTATCTCGACGAATTTCCTTTATTTATATAAATGTATCTGTATGCAGCATGCAGTGAACGTGGTACAACACACACCACAGGTGTGCACACGTTCTTCTTCCTCTGCCCTCAAATCTATCTCTATCAATTTCCTTTATTTATTTAAATGTGTCCATATGCAGTGTGGAGTGAGCGTGGAACAACACACACCACAGGTGAGCACACATTCTTCTTCCTCCACCCTTAATCTATCTCTATCAATTTCATCTATTTAAATGTGTCCATATGCAGGACGAAGTGAGCGTGGAATAACACACACCACAGGTGAGCACATCTTCTTCCTCCGCCCGAAATCTATCTCGATGAATTTCCTTTTTTTATGTAAATATGTCTGTATGCAGGGCAGAATTAGTGTGGAACAACACACACCACAGGTGAGCACACGTTCTTCTTCCGCCGCCCTCAAATCTACCTCAGTGAATTTCTCTTATTTATTTAAATGTGTCTGTATGCAGGGCGGAGTGAGCATGGAACAACACACACCGCAGGTGAGCACACATTCTTCTTCCTCCACACTCAAATCTACCTCGATGACTTTCCTCTCTTTATTTAAATGTGTCTGTATGCAGGGCAGGGTGAGCATGGAACAACACACATCACAGGTGAGCACACGTACTTCTTTCTCCGCCCTCAAATCTATCTCAATGAATTTCCTTTATTCATTTATATGTGTCCGTATGCAGCGTGGAGTGAGCGTGGAATAACACATACCACAGGTGAGCACACGTTCTTCTTCCTCCACCCTTAAATCTTTCTACATGAATTTCCTTTATTTATTTAAAAGTGTCTGTACGCAGGGCGGAGTGAACGTGGAACAACACACACCACAGGTGAGCACACATACTTCTTCCTCTGCCCTCAAATCTACCTCCATGAATTTCCTTCATTTATTTAAATGTGTCTGTATGCAGGGCGGAGTGAGCATGGAACAACACAAACCACTGGTGAGCACACATTCTTCTCCCTCCGTCCTCAAATATATCTCGATGAAATTCCTCTATTTATTTAAATGTGTCTGTATGCAGCGTGGAGTGATAATGTGTCTGTATGCAGGGCGGAGTGAGCGTGGAACAACACAAACCACTGGTGAGCACACATTCTTCTCCCTCCGTCCTCAAATCTATCTCGATGAATTTCCTTTATTTATTTAAATGTGTCTGTATGCAGGGTGGAGTGAGCGTGGAACAGGACACGCCACAGGTGAGCACAGGTTCTTCTTCCTCCACCCTCAAATCTATCTCCATGAATATCCTTTATTTATTTAAATTTGTCTGTATGCAGGGTGGTGTGAGCATGGAAAAACACATACCACAAGTGAGCACACGTTCTTCTTCCTCCACCCTCAAATTATCTGCATCAATTTTGCCTATTTAAATATGTCCATATGCAGGATGGAGTGAGCGTGGAATAACACACACCACAGGTGAGCACACTTTCTTCTCCCTCCACCCTCAAATCTAACTCGATGTATTTCCTTTATTTATTTAAATGTGACTCTATGCAGGGAAGACTGAGCGTGGAACGACACACACCACAGGTGAGCACAACTTCTTCCTCCGCCCTCAAATATATCTCGATGAAATTCCTCTATTTATTTAAATGTGTCTGTATGCAGCGGGGAGTGATAAATGTGTCTGTATGCAGGGCGGAGTGAGCGTGGAACAACACACACCACAGGTGAGCACACGTTCTTCTTCCTCCACCCTCAAATCTATCTCTATCAATTTCCTCTATTTAAATGTCCCGTATGCAGGACAGAGTGAGGGTGGAATAACACACACCACAGGTGAGCACACGTTCTCCTCCCATCGCCCTGAAATCTACCTCAATGAATTTCCTTTATTTATTTAAATGTGTCTCTATGCAGGGGAGAGTGATCGTGGAACAACACACACCGCAATTGAGCACAAGTTCTTCTTCCTCCGCCCTCAAATATATCTCCATTAAATTCCTCTATTTATTTAAATGTGTCTGTATGCAGGGCGGAGTGAGCGTGGAACAACACACACCACAGGTGAGCACACGTTCTTCTTCCTCTGCACTCAAATATATCTCTATCAATTTCCTCTATTTAAATGTCCCATAAGCAGGACAGAGTGAGCATGGAATAACACACCACGGGGGAGCACACGTTCTTCTTCCTCCGCCCTCAAATCTACTTCAATGAATTTCCTTTATTTATTTAAATGTGTCTGTATGCAGGGCGGAGTGAGCGTGGAACAACACACACCACAGGTGAGCACACGTTCTTCTTCCTCTGCACTCAAATCTACCTTAATGAATTTCCTCTATTTATTTAAATGTATCTGTATGCAGGACAGGGTGAGCGTGGAACAACACACAACACAGGTGGGAACACGTACTTCTTCCTCCACCCTCAAATCTATCTCGATGAATTTCCTTTATGTATTTAAATGTGTCCGTATGCATCGTGGAGTGAGCGTGGAATGACACATACTACAGGTGAGCACATGTTCTTCTTCCTGCACCCTCAAATCTTTCTACATGAATTTCTTTTATTTATTTAAATGTGTCTGTATGCAGGGCGGAGTGAGCGTGGAACAACACACACCACAGGTGAGCACACGTCCTTCTCCCTCTGCCCTCAAATCTACCTCGATGAATTTCCTTCATTTATTTAAATGTGTCTGTATGCAGGGCGGAGTGAGCGTGGAATAACACACACCACTGGTGAGCACACGTTCTTCTCCCTCCGTCCTCAAATCTATCTCGATGAATATCCTTTATTTCTTTAAATGTGTCTGTATGCAGCGTGGAGTGAGTGCTGAACAACACACACCACAGGTGAGCACACGTTCTGCTTCCTCCACCCGCAAATCTATCTCTATCAGTTTCCTCTATTTAAATGTGTCCGTATGCAAGACGGAGTCAGCGTGGAAAAACACACACCACAGGTGAGCTCACGTTCTTCTCCCTCCGCCCTCAAATCTATCTCAATGAATGTCCTTTATTTATTTGAATGTTTCTGTATGCAGGGCGGAGTGAGCATGGAATAACACACACCACAGCTGAGCACACGTTCTTCTTCCTCTGCCTTCAAGTCTATCTCGATGAATTTCCTTTATTTATTTAAATTTGTGTGTATGTAGGGCGGAGTGAACGTGGAACAACACAAACCACAGGTGAGCACACGTTCTTATTCCTCCGCCCTCAAATCTATCTCGATGAATTTCCTTTATTTAAATGTGTCTGTATGCGGGGGGGAGTGAGGGTGGAACAACCCACACTGCAGGTGAGCACACGTTCTTCTTCCTCCACCCTTAATCTATCTCTATCAATTTCCTCTATTTAAATGTGTCCATATGCAGGACGGAGTGAGCGTGGAATAACACACACCACAGGTGAGCACACGTTCTTCTCCCTCTGCCCTCAAATCTAACTCGATGAATTTCCTCTATTCAAATGTGTCCCTATGCCGGGCAGAGTGAGCGTGGAACAACATACACCACAGGTTACCACACGTTCTTCTTCCACAGCACTCAAATCTACCTCGATGAATTTCCTCTACTTATTTAAATGTGTCTATGCATGGTAGAGTGAGCGTGGAACCACATGCACCACAGGTGAGAACACGGTTTTCTTCTTCTGCCTTCAAGTCTATCTCGATGAATTTCCTTTACTTTGTTAAATGCATCTGTATACAGGGCGGAGTGAGCGTGGAACAACACACAGCACAGGTGAGCACAGATTCTTCTTCCTCCAGGCTCAAACCTATCTTGATGAATTTCCTTTATTTATTTAAATATGTCTGCATGCAGGGCGGAGTGAAGGTGGAACAACACAAACCACAGGTGAGCACACGTTCTTCTTCCTCCTCACTCAAATCTATCTCTATCAATTTCCTCTATTTAAATGTCCCGTATGCAGGATAGAGTCAGCTTGGAATAACACACACCACAGGAGAGCACACGTTCTTGTTGCTCTGCCCTCAAATCTACCTCAGTGAATTTCCTTTATTTATTTAAATGTGTCTGTACGCAGGTGCGGAGTGAACGTGGAACAACACACCACAGGTGACCACACGTCCTTCTTGCTCCGCCCTCAAATCTATCTCTATCAATTTTCTCTATTTAAATGTCCCGTACGCAGGACAGAGTGAGTGTGGAATAACACACACCACAGGTGAGCACACGTCCTTCTTCCTACGCCCTCAAATCTACCTCGATTAATTTCCTTCATTTATTTAAATGTGTCTGTATGCAAGGCGGAGTGAGCGTGGAACAACACACACTACTGGTGAGCACACGTTCTTCTCCCTCCATCCTCAAATCTATCTTGATGAATGTCCTTTATTTATTTAAATGTGTCTGTAGTCAGGGTGGAGTGAGCGTGGAACAACACACACCACAGGTGAGCACACGTTCTTCTTCCTCTGCCTTCAAGTCTATCTCGATGAATTTTCTTTCTTTATTTAAATGTGTTTGTAGGCAGGGTGGAGTGAGCATGGAACAACACACACCACAGGTGAGGACACGTTCTTCTTCCTCCACCCTTAAATTATCTCCATCAATTTCGTCTATTTAAATGCGTCCGTATGCAGGACGGAGTGAGCGTGGAACAACACACGCCACAGGTGAGCACACGTTTTTCTTCCTCCACTCTTAATCTATCTCTATCAATTTCCTCTATTTGTGTCCATATGCAGGACGGAGTGAGCATGGAATGACACACACCACATTTTAGCACACGTTCTTCTCCCTCCGCCCTCAAATCTACCTCGATGAATTTCCTCTATTTTTTTAAATATGTCTGTATGCATGGCAGGGTGAGCGTGGAACAACACACACCACAGGTGAGCACACGTACTTCTTCCTCCGCCCTCAAATCTATCTCGATGAATTTCCTTTATTCATTTAAATGTGTCCATATGCAGCGTGGAGTGAGCGTGGAATAACACATACCACAGGTCAGCACACCTTCTTCTTCCTCCACCCTCAAATCTTTCTACATGAATTTCCTTTATTTATTTAAATGTGTCTATACACGGGCGGGGTGAACGTGGAACAACACACACCACAGGTAAGCACATGTCTTTCTTCCTCCGCCGTCAAATCTACCTCGATGAATTTCCTTCATTTATTTACATATGTCTGTATGCAGTGCGGACTGAGCGTGGAACAACACAAACCACTGGTGAGCACACGTTCTTCTTCCTCCACCCTCAAATCTTTCTACATGAATTTCCTTTATTTATTTAAATGTCTGTACGCAGGGCGGAGTGAACGTGGAACAACACACAGCACAAGTGAGCACACGTTCTTCCTCCACCCTTAATCTATCTCTATCAATTTCCTCTATTTAAATGTGCCCATATGCAGGACAGAGTGAGCGTGGAATAACACACACCACAGGTGAGCACACGTTCTTCTCCCTCTGCCCTCAAATCTAACTGGATGAATTTCCTCTATTTAAATGTGTCCCTATGCTGGGCGGAGTGAGAGTGGAACAACACACATCACAGGTTAGCACACGTTCTTCTTCCACAGCACTCAAATCTACCTCGATGAATTTCCTCTACTTATTTAAATGTGTCTATGCATGGCAGAGTGAGCGTGGAACCACAGGCACCACAGGTGAGCACACGGTTTTCTTCCTCTGCCTTCAAGTCTTATCTCGATGAATTTCCTTTACTTAGTTAAATGTATCTGTATGCAAGGCGGAGTTAGCGTGGAACAACACGCAGCACAGGTGAGCAGACGTTCTTGTTCCTCCACCTTCAAATCTATCTCGATGAATTTCCTTTATTAATTTAAATATGTCTGTATGCAGGGTAGAGTGACCGTAGAACCACACACACCACAGGGGAGCACAGTTTCTTCTTCCTCCACACTGAAATCTATCTTGATGAATTTCCTTTATTTATTTAAATGTGTCTGTATGCAGGGCGGAGTGAGCGTGGAACAACACACACCACAGGTGAGCACAGATTCTTCTTCCTCCACCCTCAAATCTATCTCGACGAATTTCCTTTATTTATTTAAATGTGTCTGTATGTACGGTGGGGTGAGCATGGAACAACACACACCACAGGTGAACATACGTTCTTCTTCCTCCACCCTCAAATTATCTCCTTCAATTTCGTCTATTTAAATGTGTCCGTATGCAGGACGGAGTGAGCGTGGAATAACACACACCACAGGTGAGCACACGTTCTTCTTCCTCCGCCCTCAAATCTAACTCGATGAATTTCCTTTATTTATTTAAATATGTCTGTATGCAGGGTGGAATGAGCATGGAACAACAAACACCACAGGTGAGCACACGTTCTTCTTCCTCCACCCTCAAATTATCTCCATCCATTTCGTCTATTTAAATGTATCCGTATGCAGGACGGAGTGAGCGTGGAATAACACACACCACAGGTGAGCACACATCCTTCATCCTCCGCCCTCAAATCTATCTCTATCAATTTCCTCTTTTTAAATGTACCATACGCAGGACAGAGTGAGCGTGGAATATCACACACCACAGGTGAGCACACGTCCTTCTTCCTAGGCCCTCAAATCTACCTCAATGCATTTCCTTCATTTATTTAAATGTGTCTGTATGCAGAGAGGAGTGAGCATGGAACAACACACACCACTGGTGAGCACACGTTCTTCTCCCTCCAACCTCAAATCTATCTCGATGAATTTCCTTTATTTATTTAAATGTGTCTGTATGCAGGGTGGAGTGAGCATGGAACAACACACACCACAGGTGAGCACATATCCTTCTTCCTCCGCCCTGAAATTTACCTGGTTGAATTTCCTTCATTTATTTAAATGTGTCTGTATGCAGGGTGGAGTGAGCGTGGAACAACACACACCACTGGTGAGCACACGTTCTTCTCCCTCTATCCTCAAATCTATCTCGATGAATGTCCTTTATTTATTTAAATGTGTCTGTAGGCAGGGTGGAGTGAGCATGGAACAACACACACCACAGGTGAGCACACGATCTTCTTCCTCCACCCTCATATTATCTCCATCAATTTTGCCTATTTAAATGTGTCCATATGCAGGATGGAGTGAGCGTGGAATAACACACACCACAGGTGAGCACACGTTCTTCTCCCTCCGCCCTCAAATCTAACTCGATGTATTTCCTTTATTTATTTAAATGTGTCTCTATGCAGGGAAGAGTGAGCGTGGAACAACACACACCACAGGTGAGCACACGTTCTTCTTCTTCCACCCGAAAATATATCTCAATGAATTTCCTTTATTTAAATGTGTCCGTATGTAGGACGCATGAGTATGGAACAAAACACACCGCAGGTGAGCACACGTTCTTCTTCCTCCGCCCTCACATCTACCTCCATGAATTTCCTCTATTTATTTAAATCTGTCTCTATGCAGGGAAAAGTGAGCGTGGAACAACACACACCACAGATGAGCTCAAGTTCTTCTTCCTCCGCCCTCAGATATATCTCGATGAAATTCCTCTATTTATTTAAATGTGTCTGTCTGCAGCGCAGAGTGATAAATGTGTCTGTATGCAGGGTGGAGTGAGCGTGTGGGCACACGTACTTTTTCCTCCGCCCTCAAATCTATCTCGATGAATTTCCTTTATTTATTTAAATGTGTCTCTATGCAGGGGAGAGTGATCATGGAACAACACACACCACAATTGAGCACAAGTTGTTCTTCCTCTGCCCTCAAACATATCTCCATGAAATTCCTCTATTTATTTAAATGTGTCTGTATGCAGAGTGGAGTGAGCATGGAACAACACACACCACAGGTGACCACACGTTCTTATTCCTCCGCACTCAAATGTACCTTGATGAATTTCCTTTATTTATTTAAATGTGTCTGTATGGAGGGTGGAATGAGCATGGAACAACAAACACCACAGGTGAGCACACGTTCTTCTTCCTCCACCCTCAAATTATCTCCATCCATTTCGTCTATTTAAATGTGTCCGTATGCAGGACGGAGTGAGCGTGGAATAACACACACCACAAGTGCGCACACGATCTTCTCCCTCCGCCCTCAAATCTATCTCGATGTATTTCCTTTATTTATTTAAATGTGTCTCTATGCAGGGAAGTGTGAGCGTGGAACAACACACACTACAGATCAGCACACGTTCTTCTTCCTCCGCCCTAAAATATTTCTCGATGAATTACCTCTATTTAAATGTGTCCGTACGCAGGGCGGAGTGAGCATGGAACAAAACACACCGCAGGTGAGCACACATTCTTCTTCCTCCGCCCTCAAACCTATCTTGATGAATTTCCTTTATTTATTTAAATGTGTCTGCATGCAGGGCGGAGTGAAGGTGGAACAACACAAACCACAGGTGAGCACACATTCTTCTTCCTCCGCACTCAATTCTATCTCTATCAGTTTCCTCTATTTAAATGTCCCGTACTCAGGATCGAGTGAGCGTGGAATAACACACACCACAGGTGACCACACGTTCTTCTTGCTCCACCCTCAAATCTACTTCAATGAATTTCCTTTATTTATTTAAAAGTGTCTGTAAGCAGGTGCGGTTGTGAACGTGGAACAACACACACCACAGGTGAGCACACGTCCTTTTTCCTCCGCCCTCAAATCTATCTCTATCAATTTCCTCTTTTTAAATGTCCTGTACGCAAGACAGATTGAGCGTGGAATAACACACACCACAGGTGAGCACACGTCCTTCTTCCTACGCCCTCAAATCTACCTCGATTAATTTCCTTCATTTATTTAAATGTGTCTGTATGCAGGGCGAAGTGAGCGTGGAACAACACACACCACTGATGAGCACACGTTCTTCTCCCTCCATCCTCAAATCTATCTTGATGAATGTCCTTTATTTATTTAAATGTGTCTGTAGGCAGGGTGGAGTGAGCGTGGAACAACACACACCACAAGTGAGCACACGTTCTTCTTCCTCTGCCTTCAAGTCTATCTCGATGAATTTTCTTTCTTTATTTAAATGTGTCTGTAGGCAGGGTGGAGTGAGCATGGAACAACACAAACCACAGGTGAGCACACGTTCTTCTTCCTCCACCCTCAAATTATCTCCATCCATTTCGTCTATTTAAATGTGTCCGTATGCAGGACGGAGTGAGCGTGGAATAACACACACCACAGGTGAGCCCAGGTTCTTCTCCCCCCGCCCTCAAATCTAATTCCATGTATTTCCCTTATTTATTAAAATGTGTCTCTATGCAGGGAAGAGTGAGCGTGGAACAACACACACCACAGGTGAGCACACGTTCTTCTTCCTCCACACTCAAATATACCTCCATGAATTTCCTCTATTTATTTAAATGTGTCTGTATGCAGGGCAGGGTGAGCGTGAAACAACACACACCACAGGTGAGCACACGTACTTCTTCCTCCGCCCTCAAATCTATCTCGATGAATTTCCTTTATTTATTTAAATGTGTCTCTATGCAGGGGAGAGTGATCGTGGAACAACACACACCGCAACTGAGCACAAGTTCTTCTTCCTCCGCCCTCAAACATATCTCCATGAAATTCCTCTATTTATTTAAATGTGTCTGTATGCAGGGTAGGGTGAGCGTGGAACAACACACACCACAGGTGGGCACACGTACTTTTTCCTCCACCCTCAAATCTATCTCGATGAATTTCCTTTATGTATTTAAGTGTGTCCGTATGCATCGTGGAGTGAGCGTGGAATAACACATACCACAGGTGAGCACATGTTCTTCTTCCTCCACCCTCAAATCTATCTCGATGAATTTCCTTTATTTATTTAAATGTGTCTGTAAGCAGGGCGGAGTGAACGTGGAACAACACACACCACAGGTGAGCACACGTCCTTCTCCTTCTGCCCTCAAATCTAACTCGATGAATTTCCTCTATTTAAATGTGTCCATATGCAGGACGGAGTGAGCGTGGAATAACACACACCACAGGTGAGCCCACGTTATTCTCCTTCTGCCCTCAAATCTAACTCGATGAATTTCCTCTATTTAAATGTTTCCCTATGCCGGGCAGAGTGAGCGTGGAACAACACACACCACAGGTTAGCACACGATCTTCTTCCTTCGCCCTCAAATGTATCTCGATGAATATTCTTTATGCATTTAGATGTGTCTGTATGCAGCCTGGAGTGAGCGTGGAATATCACAAGCCACAGGTGAGCACACGTTCTTCTTCCTCCACCCTTAAATCTATGTCTATGAATTTGCTCTATTTAAATGTGTTCGTATGCAGGGTGGAGTGAGCGTGGAACAACACAAACCACAGGTGAGCATGCATTCTTCTTCCTCCGCCCTCAAATCTACCTCTATGAATTTCCTTTATTTATTTAAATGTGTCTGTATGCAGCGTGGACTGAGCGTGGAACAAACACACCGCAGGTGACCACATGTTTTTCTTCCTCCGCCCTCAAATCTAAATCGATGTATTTCCTTTATTTATTTAAATGTGTGTATGCAGCATGGAGTGAGCATGGAACAACACACACCACAGGTGAACACAGGTTCTTCTTCCCCCGCCCTCAAATCTACCTTGATGAAGTTCCTTTATTTATTTAAATGTGTTTGTATGCAGGACGGAGTGAGCGTGGAACAACAGACACAACAGATGAGCAGACGTTCTTCCTCCTCGGCCCTCAAGTCTATCTCTGTGTATTTCCTCTATTTAAATGTGTCCATATGCAGGACAGAGGGAGCATGGAACAACACCCACCACAGGTGAGCACACATTCTTCTTCATTCGCCCTCTAATATATCTGAATGAATTTCCTATATTTATTTAAATGTGTCTGTACACAGGGCGGAATGAGCATGAAACAAACACCACAGGTGTGCACACGTTCTTCTTCCTCTGCCCTCAAATCTACCTCGATGAATTTCCTTTATTTATTTAAATGTGTCTGTATGCAGGGTGGAGTGAGCGAGTTACAACACACACCACAAGTGAGCACACATTCTTCTTCCTCCGCGCTCTAATCTATCTCGATGAATTTACTTTATTTATTTAAATGTGTCTGTATGCAGGGCAGATTGAGCGTGGAATAAAACACACCACAGGTAAGCACACGTTCTTCTTCCTCCGCCCTCAAATCTATCTTGATGAATTTCCTTTATTTATTTAAATGTGTCTATATGCAGCCTGGAGTGAGAGTGGAGCAACAGACACCACAGGTGAGCACACGTTCTTCTTCCTCCACCCTTAAATCTATGTCTATGAGTTTCCTCTATTTAAATGTGTCTATATGCAGGGCGGAGTAAGCGTGGAAAAACAGACACCACAGGTGAGCACACGTTCTTCTCCCTCCGTCCTCAAATCTATCTCAATGAATTTCCTTTATTTATTTAAATGTGTCTCTATGCAGGGAGGAATGAGCATGGAACAACACACACCACAGGTGAGCACAAATTCTTCTTCCTCCACCCTCAAATCTATATCAATTTCCTCTATTTAAATGTGTCTCTATGCACCACGGAGTGAGTGTGGAAAAACACACACCACAGGTGATCACATGTTCTTCTTCTTCCGCCCTCAAATATATCTGGATGGATTTCCTTTATTTATATGTATCTGTATGCAGGGCGGAGTGAGGGTGGAACAACCCACACCACAGGTGAGCACACGTTCTTCTTGCTCCGCCCTCAAATCTATCTCTATCAATTTCCTCTATTATAATGTCCCGTACCCAGGACAGAGTGAGCGTGGAATAACACACACCACAGGTGAGCACACGTTCTTCTTCCTCCGCCCTCAAATCTACCTCAATGAATTTCCTTTATTTATTTAAATGTGTCTCTATGCAGGGAAGAGTGAGCGTGGAACAACACACACCACAGGTGAGCACAAGTTCTTCTTCCTCCACCCTCAAATATATCTCGATGAAATTCCTCTATTTATTTAAATGTGTCTGTATGCAGGGCGGAGTTATAAATGTGTCTGTATGCAGGGCGGAGTGTGCGTGGAACAACACACACTACAGGTGAGCACACGTTCTTCTTCCGCCGCACTCAAATCTACCTCGATGAATTTCTTGTATTTATTTAAATGCGTCTGTATGCAGGGTGGAGTGAGCGTGGAACAACACACACCACTGGTGAGCACACATTCTTCTTCCTCCACCCTCAAATCTATCTCGATGAATTTCCTTATTTATTTAATTGTGTTTGTATGCAGGGCAGAGTGAACCTGGAACAACACACACCACAGGTGAGCACACGTTCTCCTTCCTCCGCCCTCAAATCTTTCTCCATGAATCTCGTTTATTTATTTAAATGTGTCTGTATGCAGGGCGGAGTGAACGTGGAACAACGCACACCACTGGTGAGCACAAGTTCGTCTTCCTCTACCCTCAAATCTATCTCGATGAATTTCCTTTATTTATTTAAGTGTGTCTGTATGCAGGGCGGAGTGATCGTGGAATAACACACACCACAGGTGAGCACACGTTCTTCTCCCTCCGTCCTCAAATCTATCTCGATGAATTTCTTTTATTTATTTAAATGTGCCACTAGGCAGGGAGGAGTGAGCATGGAACAACACACAGCACAGGTGAGCACATCTTCTTCTTCTTCTGCCCTCAAATCTACCTAGATGAATTTCCTTTATTTATTTAAATGTGTCTTTATGCAGGGCGAAGTGAGTGTGGAATAACACACACCACAGGTGAGCACACATTCTTCTTCCTCCACCATCAAATCTATCTAATTGAATTTCCTTTATTATTTTAAAGTATGTGTATGCAGCGTGGAGTGACAGTGGAACAACACACACCACAGATGAGCACACGTTCTTCTTCTTAGGCCCTCAAAATTACCTCGATGAATTTGCTTTATTTATTTAAATGTGTCTGTATGCAGGGCAGAGTGAGCGTGGAACAGCACACACCACAGGTGAGCACACGTTCTTCTTCCTCCGCCCTAAAATATATCTCCGTGGATTTCTTCTATTTATTTAAATGTGTCTGTATGCAGGGCGGAGTGAGCGTGGGACAACACACACCAAAGGTGAGCACATGTTCTTCTTCCTCCACCCTCAAATCTATCTCTATCAATTTCCTCTATTTAAATGTGCCCGTATGAAGGACGGAGTGAGCGTGGAACAACACACACCACAGGTGAGCACACATTCTTCTTCCTCCACCCTCAAATCTATCTCTGTCAAGTTCCTCTATTTAAATGTGTCTGTATGCAGGATGGAGTGAGTGTGGAATAACACACACCACAGGTGAGCACACGTTCTTCTCCCTCCGCCCTCAAATCTAACTCAATGTATTTCCTTTATGTATTTAAATGTGTCTCTATGCAAGGAAGAGTGAGTGTGCACCAACACACACCACAGGTGAGCACACGTTCTTCCTCCGCCCTCAAATCTACCTCAATGATTTTCCTCTATTTATTTAAATGTATCTGTATGCAGGGCAGAGTGAGCATGGAACCACACGCACTACAGGTGAGCACATGTACTTCTTCCTCCGCCCTCAAATCTATCTCGATGAATTTCCTTTATGTATTTAAATGTGTCCATATGCAGCGTTGAGTGAGCATGGAATAACACATACCACAAGTGAGCACACGTTCTTCTTCCTCCACCATCAAATCTTTCTACATGAATTTCCTTTATTTTTTTAAATGTGTCTGTATGCAGGGCGCAGTGAGCGTGGAACAACACAAATCACTGGTGAGCACACGTTCTTCTCCCTCCGCCCTCAAATCTACCTTGATGAATTTCCTTTAGTTAAATGTGTTCATGTTCAGCGTGGAATGAGCGTGGAATAACACACACCACAGGTGAACACACGTTCTTCTTCCTCTGCCATCAAATCAATCTCAATTAATTTCCTGTATTTATTTAAACGTGTCTGTATGCAGCGTGGAGTGAGCAAGGAATAACACACACCACAGGTGAGCACACATTCTTCTTCCTCTGCCCTCAAATCTACCTCGATGAATTTCCTTTAGTTAAATGTGTTCATTTGCAGTGTGGAGTGAGCATGGAATAACACACACCACAGGTGAGCACACGTTCTTCTTCCTTCGCCCTCAAATTTATCTCAATGAATTTCCTTTATTTATTTAAATGTATCTGTATGCATTTTACACATGTGGTGATGGAAGTTGCTTTGTTTAACACAATCAGTGGCAGACTGGGGAACCCAGCCGTTACCCTTAGTGTTAAGAGGGCTACCTAGTGGAGAGGGGCTACCTGTACTCCCCTGGCAAGCAGAATGATGATTAAAGTATGAAATCTTCATGCAATACACCTTAAGGGTGTACACATGTGACCCAGTTCAATCCTAATTGCTTTCTTCTCCTTCTCAGGATTTCTCTGAGTTCAGAAGTGACTTTCCTGCCGTAGGCACCATAGATCACTGTGACCCAGCGAACCACAAAATCTGTTCCAGTGCTTGGGTATCATGGTTGATGGACTGTGAATGCAGAGAAGCAGAAAATAAGCTGTGCACCATGACACTTAATCAAGCAGAGGCTTAACAGTTTAATAAGTCTATAACTTTCTCTTCTGCCGTAATAGTGGAGCAGTGCCACAATATTGGTTCAGCCAAAGATTGATATGTCATCCCGGTACATAACCTTGTCCATATTTGACAATGAAATTATGGTTGGAATTTACCTGCATGGATCTCCTGATTTTTCTTCTTGCTTCTTAACCATATGGTAATGGTTTACCTCTGCAATTCCCACGTGTGTGTGTACACACACACACACACACACACACATATATGAGGAGGCACACATACACCTTTGCTATATCAGGTGCAGAATTCTTCAATCAAGTCTAGAGTTCCATAAAATTTTGCTTACCAAATTACCAAGAAATTTATTACTTCCTTCCTAAGACCTCCATCCCACCCCTGACTTCCCTGGATCCATCTCTTCTGCTTTCACAGATGAGTTGGAGAAAAAAAGTTGAGTGGCAGAAATTGGCCTGAGAACCTATGTTTGGAGTCACCTTTGCATCTACTGTCTGCCTACTAAGCCTTTGTCCATCGTGGTGTTGACTTGCTTATTGGCTCTGTCACCTGCTCTCACCCCCAAGGACCTCTGTCCTCTAGACACAGGGATTCTTTCCTCCAGGTTGTGTGGTGCAGACTTCCCAAAGCATGATTGACATGTCAAGGTGATGGGTTCAGAGAATATTACAGCTTTAGCCACAACATGCAGGAACCAGATTGCCCCATAAGCACACCGTTGTAGCGTCAAGACTGGATCTCCACTGCCACTCCCCTCCTTACTTATGTGGTAGGCCCACCTTTGGTGTCTAGCCTCCTGTCCTCCCGAGATCATAGTTTGAATCAACCCAAGCCATACACACTTATCTACTTATTGTGACGCTCACCTGAGCAGAATCGGGGACATCTCCGTCTGTCCTGAAACCTTGCATCATACGCTACCTGCCTTCCCACCATAACCATTACACATGTCAGAGCCATAGAGGGAGGTCGATTTGGTCAGACTCACTTAGGGTAGGGAGTGGCTACCTACAGTACATTTTCATAAAACTTCTTTTCAGAGATAAGGTAGATCTTCTTGAAGATGACTTTGTGTGCCTCATTTTTTTTTAAGATCCTATTCAGCAAGCTACACAAAATTCCTGTACACACACATACACACACACACATATTGCACATTAAACAAAGCAATAAATCATGCAAATATTTAAATAAAAATGCTTTGGACCCTCCTATATCTATAGAGTGGGTCCTTACAGGTACTAAGCTTATTTTTTCTTTTGTTATTGTTTTCAATTAGAATATTTTATATTTATATGTTCACATTTTTAATTTTTGCATCTTTTTTTGAGGCAGGGTCTCACTTTGTCTTCCAGGCTGGAGTACAGTGGCACAATCTTGGCTCACTGAACCCTCAGCCTTCAGGGTGTAAGCAATCCCCCCACCTCAGCATCCTGAATGGTAATTTTTAAAAATTTGTTTTAGAGATGGGGGGTCTCACTATGTTGCCGAGTATAGTCTCCAACTTCTGGGCTTAAGTGACCCTCCTGCCTAGGCCTCCTAAAGTGCTGGAGTTACAGGCATGAGCCAGCATGCCACTATGGTACTGAATTTCTCTCTCTGTATTCTTTTCTTCTCCCCCTTGAAAACTTTCTTTGGCTCAGTCCTAGCTATGAACATTTCTTAGTAGAAGAGTTGAGGGTAATAGTAGCCTCTTCAGTATTTCTTATTTTGGACATATAACAATGTCTAAAATGATTACGAAACTGTACTTCCAAAACCTAAAATGAGCTGCCCTCAGTTGTCTACTTCTTTATATGCAGAGCAAGAACCATAGGTTTAGTATTATTAGTATTTGATTCATTTCTAGTGGGATTTTAATTAGAAACAAAATTGCAAGGGTGCTGTTTATCAAAACATACAAAGACATTTTTTAAAGTAGGAGTATCTGTTAACCCCCAAATTATTATTTTTCTAAGACATTTTTCCTAAGGAAACATTTAATAATATATAAAAATGTAAGAATATATTATTAATTCAATATAATGTATAATACACAACATTAGAGACAACCTAAATTGTAATAATGATGAAAGTTTAATTAATAGTTATAAGACAGAATGCTAAAAATTTTTAAAAATTATAGCATCTGCAAAATATCTAATGGCATACAAATTATCCATTAGTAGCCAGTCACGGTGGCTCATGCCTATAATCCTAATATTTTAGGAGGCCAGGGTGGGTGGATTGTTGTAGCCCAAGAGTTCTAGACCAGCCTGGGGGATATAGGGAGACCCTTTCTCTACAGAAACATAATTTTAAAAAATAGCTGAGCATGGCGGTGTGTTGTCCCAGCTACTTGGGAGACTGAGGTAGGCAGGATGGTATAAACCCATAAGGTCACGACTGCAGTGAGCTGTAATCCTGGCACTGCATTCCAGCCTGGGTGACACAGCAAGGCCCTGTCTCAAAAATAAATAAAGTGGAAAAACATCCATTGTAAAATAACTAGTGAAAAATAATTATTTTATTTGTGCAGTTATTTTATTTGTGTGACATACTTATAAAAATGACTAAAAGGTAATCATCAAATTATTAAAAGTGCTTATCTCTAGGTCATGGAATTACGTATAATTTTCTTTTTTATATTCTTCTATATTATGCTACTTTATTTACAGGAAGTTTTGATTCTTTAGACTGATAACCATTGGAGCAATATTGTGTAATGCAGCCTTCTCAACCAGAAGCAATTTTGGCCTCAGGGAACATCAGTGCATCTGGAGACATGTTTACTTGTTACAAATGGGGCAGCGACATGCTGCTGGCAAATAGTGGGTAACGTCCAGGGACACGGCTAAGCATACAACACCCAGAACAGCTCTTCACAGCAAAGAATCATCTAACTGAAAACGGCAGCAGGACTGAGGGTGAGAAAACCTGAAACAGGAGGGAGTACAGGCTCCAAAACCAGATGAGCTGATGTCAAATCCCAACTCTATCACTTAATCACTGCATGACCTCAGGTGCATTGCTTGTCCTACTGGTGACTCAGTTTCCATTTCTGGCAAATGGGGATAATAGCAACACCTATCTCACAGGAAAGCATTCTCACAGGGCTGAATTTGTTAATAAAGTCAAAGTGCTCAGAAAACTGCATGGTTCAAATCAGCACTGAGCTAGTGTTAATATGTTCCTAGGGTTTTATTTACACATGCAAATCTATATATATAAACACATGCATATATACAAACATATATACACATATATGTGTATACATACACGTATATAAACACAACTATGCATATACACACATGTATAAATATGTACACATGCAACATGTATGTATATATGCATACAACACATGCATGTGCACATGTATATGACGCATGCAGATATGCACGCATGTACTTAAAACATATGTTTATGTGCATGCATGACATGCATGTATGCATATACAGACGTATATAATATGCATGCCCATATGTTTATATACACATGTGTTTGCAGCATTTTATTTCAAAATTGTGAAAACTATAAAAAGAACCAGTAATTATAAAGCAAACACTCAAAATAACTAAGTGATATTTCATCTTACTTTCTTCAGAGTCTTTTAAAAACAAATCATAATAAACTTAAATGAGATATCACTGATTAGGTTGTGTTTCTCTGCTTTTCTTTCCATTTCAACTACTACTTTACCTTCCTCCTCAGAGATGACCTGATCAAGAATTTTGAATGCAATTCTAATCCATTAGTTTCACTTTATCACAAATACATGTGTCTCTAACCTATCCATCTGTTTGTTGAACATCTAATTATGATGTGTATTTTTAAATTTTCAAACAGATTTTTTACTTACCAAAATTTATTAATTAGTGCTGCCCTTCTTCAAAAGAAGGCAAAGACCTAGGATGGTTTAATTTTCCTCCAAAACCACTTTTTCCTTTGCATATTTCTACATTTGTTCGTCCATTTTAAAGCAAAAAAAAAAATCCTTTAATAATCAATAATTGACTCCATTATCAATATAATTTTGTCAGTTTACTTGTTTTTCTCTGCTCATTTTTTATCTCATTTCTTCCTTTCAAAATATGTGCTTAATGAATTATATGATTTAGTAACTATTTTAATTCTTTAGGGTGGGGCCCATAAGTGGCATACTCTTAACATATTTGAGTGCTGGGAAATGTCCTTATTTTGCCCTCACATTTTAAAAATAGACCAAATAGGTATGAAAAAATGGGTTCACCATTATTTTCCTCAGCACATTAAAGATTTTACATGATTTTCCAGCAGATGTCTTGAAGTCAATGCCTAATAACATTGTGGTTATTTATATTGGTAATTATGAATTTGTTCCTTTAGATCGCTAATACATTCCATGATTATTTCCTTTATAATTTATTTTATGTAGTTTGTTAACATATACCTAATATGGACTTATCTGTTCTTCTCACCACCACATATATGCTGAGTGTCTAAAACCATGGAAAAATGCATGACTGCTGTTACTTCAAACATTGTACCTCCATCATATCTTTGTTTATTTTTATTTAACTATTTTTGACTTATTTTTTTCTTTTTTCATGTGTTCTTATCCATGTCTTTATATTCACTAATTCTCTCTTCAATTGTGTCTAATAAAGAATTTATTTATTTATTTAGGCAGGGTCTGGCTCTCGTCACCCAGGCTGGACTGCAGTGGTGTGATCACAGCTCACTGCAGCCTCAACCTCCCAGGTTCAAGTGACTGTTCCTCCTCAGATATAGCTAGAACTGCAGGCACCCACCACCACACCCAGCTAATTTTTGTAGAGAAGGGGTCTTGCTGTGCTGCCCAGGCTGATCTCTAACTCCTGGGCTCAAGCAATCTACTGACCTCAGCCCCACAAATGTGCTGGGATTACAGGTGTAAGCCACCATGCCTGGCAAGAATTTTTCTTTTCTATCAAGTTGCTTCTTAACTTTTTAAAGAATTTGAGGTCTATTTTATTTCCAGGAATTTTAATTGATTCTTTTTTCTGTCAAATGCATTTTACATTTATGTTATACTCATCCCTTCATTTCTTGAGTAACTCAGTATATGTTATTAAAATCCTTTTCACATTATTGTGCCATTTTCTTTTTCTGGTGAAATTTTTCTGTCTTTAGGCAAAGATATTTTTTGTTTTGGTTTGGTTTTCCTAACCTCTCAGCTTCACATTTTCTCATGTGTATTGAAATATGTTGTGAACCTTCATGATGAGCAGATACTCCTATTGATGCAGTTTGGAGTCAGATTTTGAGCTGGTGGCTTTGGATCTTAATCCTTTTTCCTTACTTGGACTGTGGCCTGACCTGGCTCTTGGATTCTGGTGCCACTGGTTTTTCCTGACACCACAGATAAGTTGTTTACTTTCAGTCACAGCCTTGGCCAGTTGGAGATTTTTAAAGGCCCTCTTTAAACAGAAATACCTATTCCACACCATTCAATTGTTTTCCACATTTTCTATTTCTGTCTAGAGCCCAGCAAGCTTGTGACTGCATTCCTTTTTCATTGCTGGGTATTAAGTCTCTTTTTCTTTTTTCCTTATCTTCTTTCTTCCCTTCCTTACTTCTTTTCTGCAATACCTTTCAATGAACTATTATATCTGTTAGTTATATATACATATTAGTTATATATAATATATATAATGTATAGTATATATTAGTTATATACTATATACTATATATATTAGATATATACTATATAGTATATATAGTATATTTATAACGAATATATATAAATATGTATATTCTTTGTAACTAAGATATAGTTATATCTTAGTTACATGTTATATATATATAACTGATAGTTACATGTTATATATATATAACTAATATTAGTTACATGTATACTATAATATATATTTATATCCATGTGTTTTAACCAGGACTTGGGGTTTCTGCTTTATAAAACACTCACTACCTTGTTAGAATCTTGCAATATAAACACATAGTTAAGTCAACATACTGTTTGGCTATTTTCATTTGTCTAGCTGATTCTAAAACATATTTGGATGCTGTTTCCACTCGATTTCTACTGTCTTCCATGATCTTGGACCACTAAAGGCCAACACCAATGTTAATTCTTCAGACTCTTGCTTATTTCATCATAGCCAATTATTCTAGCCTCATTGATTAGATCCCTCTTTGGGCCAAATAGATTTACAGTATTGTGTTCTCTGTTCTCCCTTTTACACTTTGCTTTAAGTTGCATGGCATTGTGCATGGTGGGGACTCGACAGAGAGTGGGGACTCATCACTTAAAAATCACACAATCTAAAAATGTATATTTTAGTGTTCTAAGAATGCTTATTTAGAGCCCTGTTATTATTATAAAATTATTGTCTGCTGGTTCCTTTGCTTTTAGATATGTTATATTGTTAAAACCACCAAGACAGGGGCCTGTGTAGCTTCAGTTTGTTGTGTTACTCTGCCAGCATGCCATCCCTATGAAAATAACAAGTAACACACTGCCTGTTTTTAAATCATGTTTCTTAACCCTTTGGAGCATTTTTTTTTCCTAGCTGATCAAGTTCAGTTAACCCTACAACCCCCATTTAAAATCTTCTCACATTATCTCCTAATTCTACATTAACATTGGCCAATCCTTTTCCCATGGGTTCCCCTCTTCATCCATTTTTGAGTCTAGTCTGAAAGTCCTTCTCCTTTTCTGTTTTCCATATAATGGCCTGTAGGAATTGGAGCCAGGAGACCACACTTACCTATTGTGTGGTTGAGGGATTCTCTCAGCTAATCCAAATTTGGGTCCCCTTATGTGTAAATTGGGTGAAATGATAAATTTTGCCACTGTCTTTAAGAGTTAGGTAGGCATATTGAGGGCTACACTTCAATATAAGGTCCTCCCAGAACTGCCCAGAACTCCCCTACCGGCTACCTCCTTCAGAATCATGCACCAGATTCATCTTCACAGCAAATGTTCTGCAATATCTTCTGCCATTGACAGACTCTACATCGTGGCCATTGAATTGCCTGTTGTTCTGTAATACATTTTTTCTTTCTATGTTATTATTAATTCTATTCAACCATCTTTTAACACAGGTCATTTAGTCATGATTATGGTGAGTTATTTTACCTAGGATTTACTTAGATTTGTCTTAGTATGATGTTTTGCTCATTTTGGTTTATGCATCAACTCTCCTATTGAATTTAATTTCATTCTTCCTGCCTTGCATTCTTTAACAGATATTTCAGCAGGGGTATATAATGGGTTGGTTATCTGGCTTTTATTTGGCTGAACAAGTGTCTGAGGTACAAGCTTCCAAATGTTCTGAATTCGAGCAAGGGCCTCATTTTCACCCCCTATTAGGCCTCGTGGGCACTCAGGTCCAAGCACTGAGTTCCTGAAGGATGCATTCCACCCTCACACCCCAATTGGATCCCACCAGGCTGCCCTGGACATGGCTCACCTTACTGCAGTTAAAATTCTCATTTTCATAACCAGAGATATTTCTCTTTTGCTAGTTTAGCAATGCATTTATCAAGAAAACACAAAACTCTATTCAGCATTTCTAGATGTCCATGTAGAAAAGATCCACATAAGTATACTTTTTGGTTGCTGGGCCCAGAAATCTCAAAGCTGATGCCCTGAAGCTAGATCGGATCTAGCTGAGAGGGGGGAATCAACCTTAGTAGAGAACAATATGCTTGCAAGAACAGATAAGAGTGGAAGATTGATTTCTTCAGGGACTGGCCCTAAATTTAGATTCAGAGAGAAGGTGAAGGAAAGATGAAGCTACAGTAATAACCCTTGTGGAGATCCCAATGACTCTTCAAAAATGAGTTCATGTCCTTTGCAGGGACATGAATGAAGCCAGAAACCATCATCCTCAGCAAACTAACACAAGAAAAGAAAACTAAACATCACATGTTCTCACTCATAAGTGGAAGCTGAACAATGAGAACACATGGACAAAGGGAGGGGGACATCACACACTGGGGCCTGTTAGGGCATGGGGGACAGGGGGAGAGAGAGCATTAGGACAAATACCTAATGCATGCAGGGCTTGAAACCTGTATGGTGAGTTGACAGGTACAGCAAACCACCATGGCACATGTATACCTATATGACAAACCTGCACAATCTGCACATGTATCCCAGAACTTAAAGTAAAATAATAATAAAAAAGAATAGTAAGGAATGTGATTTATATTCTGAAGGAGACAGGGTGTGTGTTTAAAACTGTAAAGCTGGCATCTTAGAAAAATATGCTGTCGTGAATGGATTAGAGGGGATATGGGATTTAAGGCACGGAGATGATCTAGGGCCTATTTTTAAAATCTAAGAAAAAACAAAAATAACCCTAGGAATATATAGATATGGAAAGTCATGATTCCCTTTCAAGTAGGGCAATGAAGACTTCTCAAATTCAACAACAAGCTGTTCTTCCTGATGGGTTGGTAGGAAGTTTCCAGTGGATAAAGACAGGAGATGTGATATGAATAAAGAGAAGTCTGGGATCACTGCGTTTGTGCCATAGCCTGTTTTCTGTGCTCTCCCAGTTGGTGGATACCTGCCTCTCAAGACATGTATATTGGTTCATAGTAACATTATCTAATTTATTTTTTAAGAAAACACGATTAATTATTGTCTAGAAACATAAATTTAAATCGAGGCTGCCTGTGGGAGTGTGAGCAGAATATGAGGATGAAGAAAAAAATCTGATATGCTGTTTTCCTCTCTGTGTCTCGCAAATGCAATATTTCCATCCCCTCTGTAACCTTGCTTCTCTTTGTTATTTATCTAAATATTGTGATTTTCTGGAGATTCAGAATAAAGTCCTCTTCCTCATGATATTTCCTCTACTGCAGGTATATTTGAACATAATGTAATACAAATGATAGGTAGTAAAAAAAAAAAAAAACTGGTGAATTAATGAATTAATTTCCATTTCTCTGACTTAACCAGAGCTCAATCTACCTAAGTGCAGGAATCTTTGTTAGTTCATAATGGATTCCAACATCTAGAGCAGTGCCTGGCACAACACAGGTACTCAAGATACATGTGTTGAATGAATGGATGAGGTCCTAATGCTCACACACCATCTTACCATCACAAAATGATTGCTGTGTATACCTGTCAGTCAAAGGATGCATACTTGAAAATGTCTCACAATTAGAATTATTGGCAAGTGAATGTTGCATAACACTTTTCTTTTCCATTTCTAGCATCAGGCTGTTCTGTTTCTTTTCAAATTTAACTCAAATATTCCTTGGAAACTCACAGATTATTTCAGAAGAAGAATATTATTTTTTTGCAAGTCAAAAAAATATTCAGCTTAAATCTTTAAGGTAATTTTCATAAAGCGTGTCATTTGATAGCAGGAAAACAGGTGGAAAGAAAGCATCTTCCTCTCCTCCTTATGCTGCACTGGAAATAAAAAGTTAGAAAGTTGTCATAAGATGAGGTCTATAATTAAAAACAATTTAGGTTGATTTAACAGTTGGTTAAGCAATTCTTTCAGTTCCTTTTTGCATCATCAGAAACTAAGATGGAAGCGTTCTCTCGGAGTCTTAATTATTCTTTTTTATGACAGTCACAGCACGTAAGATGTTCCTTGTGCTTCCGTCTTCTCTGTAATTCAATGTTATGGTTAAAACATTTATTTCTGCCTTGCCAAAGGTTTCCTTTCGAGTCTTCCACCATGAAAACTGCCTCCACCTCTCATTAAGAATGTAGAGCAAAGCAAAGCCAGCAAATCTCTGATGGGCACCTGTGCCCCGACGTGGCATCACTGCATCCTCGCCATCAACTCCATCACTAAGCCACTAACACTTACAGATTTTTACCATTGCTGTGCACTTCATCAGGTCAACCTATTTCTGTTTTCAGTATAAGGCAATGGACTTTCTTTACGGAATACCTGAAGGCTACAAAAAATGCATACAGATAAAAATCAGAATTAACTGTAGTTATATAATCGAGAGAAATGCTCAATTATTTCTGGAGATATACCTGTTTTCTGGACGGAGTTTCACTCTGTCAACCAGGCTGGAGTGCAGTGGCTTTCTCTTGGCTCACGGCAACCCCCACCTCTCAGGCTCAAGCGATTCTCCTGCCTCAGCTTCCCGAGTAGCTGGGCTTACAGGCATGTGCCTCCATGCCTGACTAATTTTTGTATTTTTAGTACAGATGGGGTTTCACCATGTTGTCCAGGCTGGTCTTGAACTCCTAACCTCAAGTAATCTGCCCACCTTGGCTTCCTGAAGTGCTGGGATTATAGGCGTGAGCCACCACGCCCGGCCTGGTTATACATTTTTGAAAATATGTTTATCCAGATTTTATGTAGAGGCTTTATACTATTGCAATCTGCATAAGGCTTTTCCTACTATACAGAAGTACGCTTTAAAAGTGTCATTTAGCTCAAAAATAGCAGTATCTTCTAAAGGGGGATTGAGGTTATTTAATCAGCCCTTTAACATTGGATATGACTGTTGTAGCGTTGAACTGTTTTATCATAAGGAATGATGACTTGATTATCTTTTCCTATACACATTTGTTTTTATCTCTGGAAATTTCATCAACATACATTTCCAAAGTTTCTACATCTTTTAGGAACAGATACTCATTATCAAAATGGTTTTTACTTTTCTTCATTTTTGTAGAAACAAATTATTTTCTCTTATCAGGGTGTTATATTAAGAGTGAGAGATTTATCTCAATAACATAAATCTTAAATGTCCAGTTGATTTTTGTTTAAACTACAGGTTACAGCAGATCTCTCTGTCTCTCTCTCTCTCTCTCTCTCTCTCTCACACACACACACACACACACAGTTTCAGTCTACATACCCAGAAACACAATTCTCTTTCTCCTCTGTCATCTAGAACTTTTTCTGACTTTGCTGTCACTTCTGGGGCTGACACAATGCAGCGCTGAGTGAAGGGCAAGGCGGGGAGCATGGGAGTGGGCAGTGTGGGGTAATGGGTGCCGACCTTGAGAAACCTTTGACCAGCATCCCCGAAGATGCTCTGTGAAGCATGGTGCAGCCACTGTGCTTACTTCTAAAGTGAGGAGGTACGTGTTCTGGATTACATCACGGCCCATCAAAATATATGTTGATTTCATAATCCCAAGTTCCTGTGAATTTAAACGTATTTGGAAACAGGACCTTTGCAGATGTAATCAAGCTGAGATGAGGACATTTTGATGGGCCCTAATCCAATTATGAGTGGGGTCCTTGGAAGAAAAGGAAAGAGACACAGACCTGCGTCCTCACAGGTCCACTTCTGAGCAGGATCAGACACAGGGGAAGTGTACCACCGGAAGATGAGGCAAAGATTGTAGAGATGCATCTTCAAGTCAGATGATACAGGACCTGTTGGCAGCCACCAGAAGCTAAGGACGAGACATGGGACAGGTTCTCCCCGAGAGCCTTCAGAGGCAGCAAGGCCCTACTGACCCTCTGATGTTGGACTTCAGCCTTCAGAAGAGTGAGATAATACATTCCAGATCTTCAAAGTTACCTGGTGTGTGGCACTTTATTAAAACAGTTCCAGAAACTAGAACAGCACCCAGGCAGGCTGCTCAGCCAGGACAGCATAATAGTCCAAGAACCATAAAGAGAAACAAACCTGAAAATGCAAACATTCAGATCTTTCTACCCATCACGGGTTTGTTAATTCCTATGTGGCCCTTACTGAAAGCTGCTCTGATGCTGTGGCCTGTGCACGTCCACGCTGTCTTGGCCCCATAAGGTAGATCACCAAGGGAGGCCTTTTCCATTTATTTCTTTTGGGCCAGCATCTTTGAGATGCACACACAACTCCACGGCATTCTCACAGGTTCACATCCAAGCTGGATCAGCCAGTGGTGACACATTGAGTCTTTTCTATTAATTTCCATCAAGCACACACCTGCCAATATATTCCAGGTGTTGCCATTGGTTGGTTTTCACTCACAGTGATAAAATGTCCACCTCTCTCCTCATTACAAATAACAGTATTATGCTCTATATAATTTGAGTTAGCAACAATCTGAAAAAGAATGCTTGCAAGGTGAGGATCACTGTACTCTCTGTTTCCTTCCACTTCACCCTGTCTCCAAGCTGCAGTTGCGTTTTTTCCCATTGTCTTCCTCCTGCTCTTTGTCTTACTCACTGCCTCTCTCCTCTTTTGCCCTCTTCTTTATCCTCCTCCTTTTTATGTTCCAAAATATTTGCAAGCAATTTTTGCCAACTATCTGCAAAATATTTGCAAAGTAGTAGCAAAATATTTGCAAACTTTTACCAACTGCTTTTCAAGGAGAATAAGAACACTTGCGTTTAAAGAATGCATATGAGGCTTAAAACTCAGAAATGATGTGTCCAGTGGATAATGTAATGATTGGTAATATATTATAAGCGTGCACTATCTTACTGTCTGAGTCACGGTAGATGCCCAGCAGCATGTGAACTTGCATTTCAATTAAAAGTTATTAGAGTAGTACTCAGAAATTAATAGAAACTACATTTCTATTAATGTTTTACCAGAATACCCACTTTTGTTGATTTAATTAACATTCTTCTTTACAGACTAGGTGAGATACAGAAAAGAGGTTTAAAATAACAATTCAATCTTGAAAGAGTTTAGAAAACAAAAGCACACACATCACCTTACAGGAGTCACAGCACTTGGAAATAGGAATAGAACCTTTGGATCTTTAGGTTACCTAGGGTATAAAAAGTTTTACAGGAATGCAAACAAATTCAAAGACCAGTTTATATATAAAGTATATAAAATTGATTTCCACAGAACTAATTGGGTTGTTCTTAGCAATCCAGTATAAGTCACCTTAGTTTATAGTTTCAAAAAGGAATAGAAATACATTTAAAAGTGGCTGGATTCACAAATGTTCGAGGAGCAGGAGGATGAGCACTTTTTTCCTTATCCAGGATAGGATTGGCTTCAGCTTTCTACCCCGAGACCAGCGATTGCCAGAGCTTGGCATCCAACTTTTCCCCAGGGACAGAAACCAATCTTTATCCAGACCCACTGATTAACAGCTAGGTAGATGAGATCTAACTCAATGACAGGCTCAGTGGTCATGGAGGGGTTAAAATAACAGTGTTCAATTGAGACACCTCTCAGATAATAAAACAAACCATTAGGTTGAGAAAAGAATGTCAGCATGATGTACAGAGTCCCCTTAGAATCAATGATTCTGTAGATTATGAAAAGTATAAAGGAAATTTCCCAGGTGCAGGCATTTCATTCTGTGTCAATTTGTTGATTGGACACAGTTAAGGGATCACTTTTCTATGGTGGAGCTGGACCACTGGGCAGAGAATCCCATTTTTGCCTATTAGCGCCCATCAAACCTATAGCTGTGAACCTTAAAAATATTGGTATGCACCCACGAAGTCTTACGTATCTAGAACATGTAAGGGTCATATTTCTCTCATTTCAATCTGGATGTCTGAGTGAGAAGTTACTGGAATTATTATAGTAAACCAGAGGGAAAATATCACGAGCAGACCAAAAATGAAAACGTTCTAATGATTTTTGGCTGTCCTCTCTTTTAGTGAATATTCAAAGGCACATAAGAAAGACTTGATGAGAAGGTAAAGGCATTCTTACTACCTTCTTTTCTTACAAACCAAGTTACCAGAGTCTTGCCATGAAGATTATATAGAACAATCTGTGAGAATAGAAATCTATTGTATGCTCTTTACACGATCCCTCATAGCAAAGCCCCAAGCCCTAAAAAGTCTAGCACTGCCACTTTGGTGCTCAGGAAATATCATCACCTGGCTCTACTTTGAATATTAGTCACACTGATTTACACCCATTTTCTCAGCTGTCAGAACCCCTTACCCCAATTACCCTATGTGGAAAGACCATTTTTGAACCTTTTTTTCCCTTTACAACACAGTTTGAGAATCTGATACAAGTGTAAGTTAAGAATCTTTGCTTATATTCTTATTTCTGTCACCACAAACAGATTCGCCACTTGGGTTCACTCTCTTTTGACTATAATCCCTTCTGACTCATTATTTAGGACTGAAGAGTGGATAAAACCTTTCTTCATTTTCTTAAGTGCTCTGAGGACTTAAGCACTCATCAGGGCCCCAGCTCTTCAAATGTGCTGAGTAGCTACCTCTGAAGAGAGAATTGCACAGGAGCTGAAATGTTTCACGCAGCCAACGACCTGTTATGCAGAGATCACAAATGCACCGCTATCCCACCTTGCAATCTGTGGACGTAAACTCTCCCCACCACAGACTTCCCTGAGGCTCATGTAGGCCCACGTTCACTTTATTTCAGGCATATGTGGGTTCAGGAACCCACCCTCCGCTCTTCCATCTTTCTGTCCCGGTTGCTTAGAGACTTCCCCATGGCAAGCAGGAATGAGGCCTCACGATGGTGCTCAGCTTCTGAGTTGGCCTGGAAAGATCAAGGCTGATCACGGACTTTCTGGAAGGTTTTTATTATGGACGACCTGGCTTAAAAATGTCAAACGGGCTCAAAAAAAATTCAGTCTCTCTCTCAGACCTAATTAAGATCACGACACTCATCCATGTCCAAGAACCTTTTATCATCTCTCTCTTTTAGAAAGAGAGCCTCTCTGCTGTGTTTTTAATGCAATGTCTCCTTTCACAAAAGCAGCCAGTTTGTGCATTCATGTCTAGGGTGAGGAAGTCTTCTTGTAATCAACTGAACTGATCCCACAGATTTGGCAGAGGGGAATTCTTGCAGGCAACTGAGCTCTCACTCACAGCTTTGAGTTTAAGATTGCAGCTTACACTGTCAAAACGCATGCTGATTTGATCCTCTTTCTTATAGGGCTGGATCCATAGAAAAGCTAGCTCTGTTGTGGTGATAAAGGCCTTATTCAATGTGGGGTCTGACCCACGGAGACCGCCAGCCGGGGCTGAAGTGGAGCTCCTGCACCCCCTACAGTCCAGATCGTGGAAATTCATCACAAAGCCTAACTTTTTTTTTTTTTTATGACTCTCAACTGTAACAATGAGTGATTTATGTCTCATGAAGTGTTAGAGAGTTTAAGAGAGCTTTATTTATGAAGGCCCAACAGTCTCTGATATATGAAGAAGGAAAACATTTCTCTCTCCAGTGCTCAAGCCTCTCTGGATTGATCGCTGGGCCCAGGCGTGGAGAACATGCTTCTTGGTGGCTGGTCCCCTCCCAGGAGGAGAGCTCTCAGCCATACAGAGAATTCTGTGCAACATTGTCACCTGTGTTTCAGCACCAGACTTGGTTGTCACTTTCTTAACAGTTCAGAGGAAAAACACCGTTAAGAAGCTTCTGGCAGGCAGACAGAGCTGGGGTTCGAGCCTCTCTTTTATCCAAGAGCTGACCTTTGCTGTGTGTCATCGAGGTTTGAAACCGGCCTCTCACTGACAAGAATGTGAAAAGGTTGTGTGTGTGTATATTTTTTATTTAGGCCCAAATCTAGAGCTTCTGTTGTCAGCTCTGCCTGTCAGTTCTGAGCAAGGCAAGTGGGGCTGGGGGCTGAGTGAGAGGGGGCCTCCTGGCTGGGGCAGGACGTTCTTCTGTCTCTCTGGGGCTCCTGTGAGCAGAGAGCAGCCTTTTCAAGCCAGGCCCAAAGAGACACATGGAAACGTCACATGGAAATGCCAGGAAGACCTGACTTGTCCTGGCAGTTAGCTGTGTCTCCTCTTGGACACTAAAAGGAAGTAGGTTTCTGAAGAGTCCAGTCGCTCTCCACCAGAATAAACCAGCCGTGGTTGCTGTGCTACATCAATTGGCCAGTGATCCCCATGGCCTGCTTTAGGGCTGCCGTGTTGACAGGCACCCACTGTCAAATCCAGTCAGCGGCGTGTGTAGAGCCTGCTCTGTGGCCAACGCCATATTGGGTCTTCACCCTGGCCATGGAGGACACAGGGTGCCATCCCTGGAGATGCTTTCAGGTGGGATATAGCCATGAGCTGACCATGTTCATGGCTTTGGGAGGCACCTACGCCTCGTCACGTGGGCACTGACTGCTATGAAGAAAACTTCCAACTGGAGAGACTGAAGCTTATCCTGCAGCCACGCAGTCTCCACTCTCATGGGCCCACTTGGCCGAGGCCATCCTGAGAACTCTGTAACTCTTTAAGGCATCCTTAGGGCCACTTCATAGCCACTTCCAGTGTGTGGAAAGAAGTGCCCAGTGCAGTTTCTCTGTGCTTTCTGATATGGTTGTATTTTGATTGCATTTCAAATATGCAGTTCAAATAGCTTCTTAGCATAACTCCGGAATCTGGAGAGTGTTAAGTACTTACAATACCACCAACGGCTCAAGGAGCACAAGGTTTCTTACACAATTACAAGGAATTACTACGTCTTTTTTATGTTTTTTAAAAATGAAATAGGATTGACTCACCACGAAAAAAATAAACCTAGGGAATTATATGAAGCAAAAGATCAATGTTGTCCTTTGAATCTCTCCATCCTGCTTCTCAGAGGAAACCAACGGTAACGCTTCGCTTCTATTGTTTGAACTGCAACTTTTGATGAAGCTTTTGGAAGCCCCATCAGAACTCAGCTTAGGATACATCAACAGTGAGGGGATAGTTTTCTATCCAAGCGACAAAAAGCCTCAAGGAAAAACAATGACAAATCCCCTGAGCAATGTATTTCTGAGATCTCCCACACAACCGCATCCCAGTGAGCATATATTTTTATATCTACAATTAGAAAAGAGAAGTCAAGTACTGGTCATCATTTATTTGATGACCCACACATCTTTCAGCAAAAATTTGAATTTTCTTCACATAATTTTCATGACAAAGAAAAACTGGAAAATATTCACATACAGAAGCACTGACTAATTTGTATAAGAATGCATGAAATTAAAGGTCTATATAAGAACATCTTGTAAAATGCAATAGAACACAATGTATAAAACACAATGTAAAGCAAAAATATGTTTTCTGCAAATAAATTATGCCCCCAAAGAATGAATGGATTCAAAATGCAAAGAGCAGCTAAATAAAGTGTTTTATGGAAGCTGCAGCAGGGTTTTAAGAATGCTTCTCAGTAGGCAGGGAATCCTATTTTGCAGAGCTATAAAAGTTGCTTTCTTTTTTAACCTCAGAGAAGTTCTAAAAAAAATATTCTTCCAGATTCTTGAACCTGCTGAGAGTTTGCAAAAAATCCAAACAAACATTAAATTGTCCTTGCCGTACATCCATTTTTAAGAGTTTATGATAAAACTTACTCAAGAGACAAATAATGCCTACGCTATGATTTATGTAGGCAAATAAATAACTGAAAATGCAAACAACAAGATATGCTGGAAGGAGAATTGAGGTAGTTCTGACTCCTGCAGAAAACAACACTATTGCAGAAAATAACGCTTGCTGTACCTTACACATTAAAAACATTCTACATTATTTTAGGAAAGGAAAACAGCCCATCGGAGCCTTCTTTATTTAAACATTGACAACAGAAAGAGAACATCTGAGTAAAGCGATGAAGGCATCACAGGAAATATGGTGATGGAATTTGAAATGGAGGCCACAGAGAGCCGGCAGCCACAGAAAGGCAGAATCAGGCACAGGATTCAGGTGAAGGGAATCTTCATTTATTTTTTAGCATTTCTCCTAAAAGTATCTCAAAATCCTTTATATAGGTTAGAAGATTAATTGCTGTCATATATGGAGAGTTAAAAGGCAAGAACATATTGATCTCTTTATTTTATAGGTAGAACATTGAAGATAAATGCAAAACTTTTGTTCATCAAATAATTTTATTAAGATAGGAAAAAGCCACAGATTGGAAGATATATTTTAAATGCATATATTTGATACAGGTTTCATATATAACTCTTTAACTTCAATAAGAAGAAGACAGAACACCTAATTCAAAATGGATGAGACTTAACTAGTCATGGCACATAAGAAATCTAAATGACTCTTAAACTTATGAAATGTCACATCTCAATTAGTCATTAGGAAACATACAAATTAAGATTATAATTGTGTACTATTTCATAATGAGTAAAATGTGTAATTTTTTTAAAAAATTAATAAACAAGTGTCTGTGAACATGGGGCATGGCTACAACTCCACTCAAATTCTCAGATATTGATAATAAGAGTGAAAATTGGCACAACCATTTTGAAAAGTTATATGATGGTATCTATGAATGAGGCATGTATGCAGACCCTGTGATCCAGCAATCCCTTTTGTAGGTATATATCTGAAAACAAAAAACAAAAAACAAAAAAAAAAAACAAAAAAAAGAGTGCCTATGTGTTCCGTTGAACAGATACATGTAAGAGTGTTCATAGCCACAGCATTATTCATGTTAGCCCCAAACTGGAAGCAACCCAACTGCATCAACAGTAGAACAGACACATATATTGTGGTGATTTCATCCCATGGGCTACTATACAGCACTGAAAATGAATCCACATATGCCACTTGAAATAGCATGTGATGAGTCTCACAAAGCAAGGAGAAGAATCCAGACACTGAAATATTCATTGATTCTGACAAAGACACCTAATTTGTGTGATTGGAAATCAGAAGAATGACAGAGGGGAAGATTACAGGAATAATACTAGATGAAGGAGGATTCTGGAATGCCGATCGTCACATTCAATATTGATATCTCAAGCTGAAAGGAAACTGCATGGGCCTGTGAACTTGGTGAAAACACATTAAGCTGACATTTTTAATGCATGCATTTTATTCTATGCATGAAGAACACGTTGGGGGGCCTTAAGCAGTTTCATGCACCTTACGGGCAAGCTCCACAGCTGTGACTGCTCAGTTTCTAGGATGTTCCCCAGTTCTCTGCTCCATGAGAGACAGATATTTCAGGAAATTCTTCACAGAACACACTGGAAAACCCTTCAGTAATCAGAAGGCTTGAGAATGTGATTGCTCTTTGGAAGCTCAAACTGGGAAGTGTTGGGAACGTAGCACTGAAACCTTTCAACAGTGAGAGAGGTGTGGCTGAGGGGCGCCCTGGGACTCACAGGGATTCTTGGAAACAAACTCTCTGCAAAGAAAAGTATTCTCAGTTTCATTCTCTGGGTTTTGAGATAGCAGAGCATAGCAGGAACACCACTGTTATGAATGATAGCACCGTGGCTTCTTATTTCTGAAACGTGGGCAAGCCGTCCACCTCTTTATGCATTTGAAGTTAGGGATTGCATGCCTTGGCTCATAGCTGTGTTTTCACTTAGTAGAGGCAGGATGTAGAGAAACACTCAGGCTTCTGTCACTTCTGACACTGGATAAACTGAGGATCACTTTACGAGATTAAGAAAAGGCAAGTAGAAATTCTGATGGCCAACTGATGAAAATACCCCTATCCCTGTTCAACAGTGATACCAGTGTTTTGGATGTGTTTCTTTCTCTTATTCTCCTATTTTGTTTTTATTGTCTTTCTTCCCCTCGAGTGTTCATTCCATGAGAAGAGAGTTGTTATCTGTTTTATCACTGCATCAAAAACACCTTGCAGTGCCAGCCTTACCAGATACACTCAGTAAATACCTCCTGAGTAGATGGAAGGATAAATCACCAAGTCACACTGTTTTCCCCCTTCTGGGTAGAAATATCTTCCACTTTCTGTATGGAGCGAAAGATGAATATATCACAACTGCCATTGAAATAGAGTTTTACTTTTCTATTTACAGTTATACTATTTTTGCCTACCATTTTTTAAAGTGTGATTCAACTTCAACCATTTTCTTTTTTTTTTTTGACTTGTGTAGAATTCAGGATTTTTCTTAAACAAGGGTAGACCGTTGAGGACTGCTGAGCCCAGAGCTCTACTGTCGTCTCGCCCACTCTGGTGGGCGTAGTGTCACCTGTGTTTTAACAAATGCAGAATGGACATGAACTGGTCTAAGAGTAAAGACATCCAACGAAATAGCTTGTCACCACAGATGGGCACTGAACAAACCAAACCTGCTCTTACTGTCTTTTCCTAAATGATAGTGAGAGTGGAGGAAACTCTTATTAGCTCAAAGTTAGCAATGTTTCGGAATTCTCTAAGTTAAGACTAAAAAGTACTGATTATTTAGATTGTGTCTAACAGGGCATTTCAGATTCATTATCTTTTGAGTAAGTCAAATAATGATTTTGATTGTTTCTATTGAATTGACGTGTTTTTGTCAGATTTCAATAAGCTATTTAACTGACAGGTTTAGAGATCTGAGTCTGTCAAGCATTTTGCTAGAGATTTTTATATCTTTTCTCGCATTAACTTTAACTGAATGGATTCATGGAAAATAGGTAATATTATTACTGTCTAGCTACTGTACAAGTTAGGGTTATATTAAGGTGTAAGTAATAGAGGAAAAAAACGAAACTAGAGTGGTTAAATAAGATGGGATTTTTCTCTCTGTTATTTAAGAATTCTGGAAGATGTTGGTTTAAGATGAGTGAGGTCGTCTTTGGTGTAAGTGACCTAGGCTCTGCCTAGAGGAAACTTCATGGCTCAAGATAGCTGCTGAATTCCAGCCATTAAGATACATATACCACTTTCTTATCCACTGATCAGAATGAATCATATGGTTCCATCTATTTGTGAAGGATGTTGTGAAATGTGGCATCTGTTATGAGGAGCCATGTGACCAGCTAAAAGGGGAGGGGGTGTAAAATTACTAAGACAAAGGAAAAAAGGGATATTGGAGATTGTTAGATATTTTCACCAGAATACATACTAACATTTTTAAATATCACAGCAACAGAAAAGTCAAATGATTAAAGACTATGTTCTCATGGATTCTCATCTTGATTCATGTCTGTGATGCCAACACACTTTCAGAAGTTTGTTGTATCTGCAGTAGTATCTAATTCACCAACTGGAAGTTTGTCAACAGAAAATGCTTCTGTTCTAAGGGTTTTTCTCCATTACAAAAATTGCACTGAAAAACTAGTTTTTAACCATGCTTCCAACTGATAGAGATTATGTGAGTTGTAAAGCCAGATTGAAAAATGCAGTAAGTTTTAAAAAGAAAAGAAAGACGTGATGACGTTTTCACAAATTTGTAAAGCCCTCTGCTACCTTTGTTGGATGAGAAAAGGTCCCAATATTGCAGTCTGTGTAGTCATCAGAGGGCTGTGAATTTCTGCATCTTGAAAGATACTTCTCCTACATTCTGTAGGTTTACTATGACTCAGTCTTATTTGTAAGTTCTAAACTCACCCAGAAATTGTGTCAAAGACACCCATTCAGTCAAAGACAACATGATTTTAATTCACCTCTTAAACTCCATGGAATCAACTGCTTCCTGGACTTAGAGTCATACCAGTGAGAACCCTGACAAAAGAGACAACAAATCTCAACAATTAATAAGGAACTAGGTTGGTGCAAAATATTTATGGTTTTTGCCATCGAAAGTAATGCAAAAAGCACAATTTTATTTTTGCACCAACATAATATTTGTACATTTTTCATTGTCCAGAGTTGAGGTCTTCTATAATTGGATGCATTCTTAAAGGTTGGAGTTTAGTGTAATCAGAAGTCTCTCATAAACAATGAATCATTATTGTTAATATTTCATTTACTTTTACCAGTTCTCTCTTTTTTCATCCTGATTGCCCCACTTAGTTTATAATTGTCTAACTAAAGTAAAAAATATAAATAACAATTTATAAAACCTAAAGATTCCATGGGAGACCTACTCTGCCCACAACACTGGGGCTCTATACTGCAAAAGACCCGGCCTCAGACGTGGTGACACAAAAAACCAAAAAAGCAAAATCCAACATTTTAAAAAAACATGTAAGTTTGGGATTTCTGGAACTTTAATAGCTTTCCACTTAAGTTTTTGGCTATCATGCACTTTAGCTAAGAGAAAAAAAATAATGAGTTTTACAACATTCAACTTGCTTTATAACATATTACATAATGGTGTAAGCTCCATAAAGAAGGTTGTGTGCACTGCTATAAAACTTATTAGGTCACCAATATTTCTGGTTTCATATTAAGAAATTAGAAATAATGGTTCAGATTAGAGTTACCAGAATTAAAAATCCTTTGAATTGAATAAGTCATTCCCAAGGATATACTAATGAATCTGTAGCCTTAAAAAGAAAAAAAAAGTTTCATTTATAAATTCACCTGAGGTGAAAGAAGTCATGTTAACATTTCGAGTTTTATGTGGACTTTCCACAGGCTGAAGCAGTCTCTCCACTGCGCCTCCTGCTCTATATAGCTCACCTTAATTTCCATTTTGTAGGCCCCAATGTGAGAATAATTTTTAAAAATGAGACTTTGAGTCTGAATGTAGCAATGACTAACTATCCTCCTTCAAATGTAATTTTAAGTTTAAAATGTTTAAACTACATGAAGCAGTTTAAGGTCCAAAATGTGCTTCAGGTTGCTCCTTTTCCTTCCATCTTCCACTCAGCCTTCCTTTTCTCTTTCTTGTCTGGAGAATTATCTCCCAGCTTGGGGTTCCAGCAATGGCATCAGTCGAAGATGGGACCAGACACCTTCATCACGTGCTGCCTGCTTGTGCTGGAATACTCTAATATTTATGCCTAATATCTCCAGCTAGAGAGTGAATTTCTCGAGGTTGGGAACTGTATAACATGGAGTAGAACTTATACAGAAAAGGGGCTCAAAGGCCATCTCTATTAATCGTAAATAGGAGAAAAAGAAGCAAAGATGAAAGAGTAATGCCATGGTTTGTGCTGAATATTGTTTCAGCTATTTGTCAGTGTCTTTTTGAAAGCCAGAATGACAATAGACAAGTGACTGAATCCTTACTTCAAATGTAATTTATTTGTCTTGTTTTCCCATCCCCCCCCACACACACAAAGAAAATGGGTGTTTTGACTGCACAAAGTTAATTTTCCCCTTTTGAGGGAAGAGTGCAATAATACAGAGAGCAGTTACATGTATATTAGTGCAACATCACTTGGGAAGATAGCAGTGCTTTATTTCTACCTAATCCTCATCCATCTGTCTATCCACCATTTGTCCATCCATCCATCCATCCATCTATCTCTCCTTCCATCATCCATCTATTCATCCAACATTTCTCCCTTCATCAGTCCATCCATTCATCTATCCATCATCCATCATCCAACCAACAGACATCTATCCTTCTCTCCATCCACTATCCTTTGATTCATACATCCCATCATCTATCAATAATATTATCTATGACCTCTAGGTAGTTACCATAAGAAACATATGCAAGACAGACAGTGACAGAAAAGGAAAAGTTGTAATATATGACTGGATAATGTTATATGGGAGTCCAATTTTCAGAAAAACTCTAAAGAAGTCAAGTCCTCCTAAACCTATCAAGAAATTAATGAGGTATAGTTCAGCACTGAATAACTTTCCATTTATATTCGACCTAACTGAAAAATAGAGGGTGTACATGTGTTATTTTACATGAAATCTAAGTCATGTTGTTCGCAAGGTGTGCCTTTATCTTTGGTACTATAGAGAAAAAGGCCAACAAGAACAATCTTGGAGGAGAACTGCATAGTATCAGGTGACCAGAGTTAGGGCTTCAGTGTGATGGTCAACAGAAGTAAACCTAGAACCCAAAGAGGAACAGGGAGGAAACCTGCATATCTCAACTTTTGCCTAGAGTGGAGGAAGAACAAAATCTCCTGGAATAATTTGCATCTTAGTCTGGCATAGATAGAGGGTGTCAGCTGAAATTTACACTGCCAGTGAGGTCCAAGAATCTTCGAGCAGAAAGTTTGTTTTAAAGTAGTTTACAGTGGATGGTGCTTACAAATTACAAGGAGTGGCAAATGCAAGTCGTCTTCAGAAGCCTCCAACCTCTCTTTGGGCCTGCAGTGATTATACAACACTGCTGATAGGATGCATGTCCAGTTTCTCAGAAGATAAAATGTAAGAGTCAGGAATCTCCCTGGAATCTGTATTTGTAGGTACATGGTCAGATGAGTGTATGTGTGTATTCAACCAAAATTTCTTACCTCTTGTTTGCTATAACTGGATATGCAACTCGCACAGACTGGCCATGTTTATATGTAGGGCTCTGATATAAATTTATGCAGACTTCTGGTAAATTTGTTATTAAGTATTTTATTAACCATACACATACTAGGAGACATGTTATATGACTCTTTTCTTGTTGACCTATAGATTCTCCCTCGTACCATCAATCATATGCATGAAACAGTAGATAGCAATGGCCCTGGCAATGGGCTTTGAGTTCACAGATGGTCGACACATTTAGAACATCATCTTATAAGGAATGGGATTCCTTAACTTCCTGTTTGCCAAACATGAAAATTTTGATGAATAATAAAAGTCTTTGAGGATTGATGTATATTGTTCTTATCTGTAAGAATGGATTTCTTTGGTGAAAGGTGTTTTTTAGAGTCCTTTATCAGATTTGGGGATGAATATTAATAAGCCATTCTAATTTCTTTGATAGAATAATTGAAATACCTCACTTTTGCCAAGTTGCTTTAGGGATAACATCTAAGTGAAATGAACAACTGTTTCTAAGAGTATAATTAACTTTAGAAATGACAAGAAGTAAGTCTTAGATCTAACTATGTAATTCAGCCCTGCTAAAAGTTCCAGAAAGCTGATGTGGACAGTTACCTTTCCAGGAATTCACATGAGTTAGCCTTGAGCTCCGGGTCATGTGGCTGGACAGCAGGAAGTGCCCCTGCCGCACTTGGGAACTGCAGAGGAAATGCATTCTCTGACCCTCAGTTCTGCAGTAGTACAGCACTTATTCAGTGTATATTTACAGAGCTTGCCCTGTGTGTCAGGCTGTCGTGTAGTGCCAGGGGAACAGTGAAGGGTTGCGGCCTTCTTTCGTAGATGCCACGTTCTGGGAATTCCAGTCCTGTATGTGTTATTCTTGCAGGGATTTTACGTACTCATGGCATTTGACCTACAGTGGCTCCTGGGTAATGACAGTAATCTCTAAAACTATTGTGTTAAAAACTAAATCTGTAGAAGTCTCAACCACTGAGTTGCTAACCTGAAAATATTTCTGAAAGTAGGACACCTCAAAAAGTTAACAATGTGTAACTTAGAAGACAAGATTTATCATACCAGGGAATGGAAATACTCATTGGACTATTTTTAAAACATGGCATAAGGTTATGGTGTGTCTGTATAATTTTTTACTTACTTTGCTTATGAAAATGTACAAGCTTTACCACTGGGATTATCATTTTTGAATTTTAATTTTTCCCATTTGTTTGTCCCCTGCAACCCTGTATTGAGTATCTGCTATGAATTAAGAGAGTACAGACCTGAGCATGTGTCCTGTTAGGGACCATGCTTCCTAGAAGCCCACAGTCCAGCGAGAAACGTGGATGTGTACTTGAAGGTTTCAAATATCCTGTGACAAACGTTATGACTTAAGTATGCAAGAGCCGTGGGGACTGGCAATCAGGGGTGGATGCTGAGATCTGCTTGGGATGGGAGAGGAGGTGAAGGTTGTAGAAGAAAGGGTACAGAGAGAAAAGGTTACCGTGGGAGTTCACCATGCTGCACAGACTGAGCTTGTTTCAACGTGGCTTCTATCCGCATTTAACATTTCTAGGAGGACCTACATAAAGAGGACTCTGGGATGGGTGCAGAGTCACAGAAAACACAAAAATGCAATGAATTCTCATTTTTTCTGACTGTTGTTGATTCTACAGAGCTTCAGAAACACCCGCCCAACCTCAGTCCCACCAGATCAGAGAGGTACTCCCATGGCTCTGTCCACACGGAGCCCAGAAACCCAGGGGCCACATAGGAGGAGGAATTCAGACACGACTCCCTTGATTTATCTCAGCCAGTTATCCTTCACTGCCTCTCTAGAGCAGAAGTACATTCTAGTATTTAGAAAAATCCAAGCTTCCTTGGTGATCACAAGTTGCTCCCACTAACGTGAGCTGAACAAAGAAGTCCATGCAAACTCTGTCTTCTGCACCCAACAACCTTTTGGGTATCTGAAGATTCTGAGTTTTTCTTCACCTTTAAGATTTTGCCCTAAACTCAGAAAATTCTGTGGAGCTTGCCTCATGTTTATTTTTATGGACCTACTTAAGTTGCATGCTCTAAGAACCAAATTAAGGTGTGTGTGCTTTTTTTTTTTTTTCAAATAAAACAAATTGAAGTTAAAACCAACCACATGTCTCAGTTCAGC
This sequence comes from Cheracebus regulus, assembly GCA_963574635.1. Lineage (NCBI taxonomy): Eukaryota > Metazoa > Chordata > Mammalia > Primates > Pitheciidae > Cheracebus > Cheracebus regulus. Next base: position 73,186 of record CAUYQU010064866.1, on the reverse strand, counting down.
CAGGCTGCCTTGTGATTCTTGAAAAATAAAAATAAGTGAATAAGTGCTTTTCAAAGTGATATTTTAACCTCCTGCCAACACTGTAGTAGTAAAATATGATTTTTTTTATTATCATTCAAATGTGAGTTTGGGGACATGATTGAGGTTTTCCTATAATCAGTAAAAATGAGGAAACAACTTAAAAATGTTTGGGCAACCTCCAAATAGAGGGGGAAAAAAGTGTTTAAAAGTGAGTGAGTTAATGTAGCACATGTTATAATAAAAACCCAACAAAAAGTGGCCCTTATAGTCCAATATTTTGGCATACAAACTCAGCCATTCTTCAGGGAGACTTTACTACCTCATTTCTAATAGAGAGCCCTAATTATAACTCACACAACATGAGAGAATGCTGAGACGGCCTGAATAATTATCTAGTTCCACACTCGCAAGTGGGTGTCAGGGAGTCTGCACCCCATCATGGTCCTTTCCATCCCTTAAAATTTCTTTTAATTTACAATGTGTGACATTAGAAAAAAATCTTGTCACTAAATGTAAAAAGTGAGGTTGCAAAGAGCAAAAATTTCAACTTTATTAAAGGACTCTTTTTTTCATCAACTGTGATAATGTCTTTGTTATTACAGGAGCTTTTATTTAAATATTACATTCTCATTTCCAAAGCAATCAGGTAAAATGTAAGATATGTTTCAATACATCATTTGTAGCCCTTAGCTTTTTTAACTGAATCTACAATTTGGTGAGTTTTATCAAAAGTAATTAAATCACCATCACTATAAACTAATATTTTCTAAATTGTCTCTTCAGCCACAGGCACAAAGTTCATTAACAAAAATGGGTTTGTCACCAGTGAATGAAACATATTACTACAAAGAAAAAAATGTGTGGAAACAAAGTCATGTAAAGCCTCAAAACGTAGTTGTCAGTGCCTGCCCCTTGTCAGGGTTGTGTGGCTCAGGCTGTGGGGGCAGTGGAAAAATGTTCCTGTTGAAGAATCAGAGATGCAATTGAAAATTGAGTGACTGTGTTCACACTGACCCCAGATTTCTAAGCAAATGCCGCCCTTTAAGGAGAATGTCAGTGTTAATGGGGCGTCAGTCTGTTGCTGAAGAAGAAAGTTGATTAAAGCACTGCTAGGCAATACGGTATTCATCAGATCAGTGCAGATGCTTTAAAGACCAAGTAAAAATTAGCATCATTTTCAGTTCCACATGCATTGTGGCTAGCAGCGAGTGATAAACTATGGCTGGCTAAAGGGAACGTGGGCCAGGAAGAGGGTCACAGGTGGTGGGGACAGACAGAAGGAGCCCTGGGAATCTCTGTGGGAGGCTGGTTATTCCACAGGAGGCTTGGAATTACTGTCCTTCTTCGTCATGATACAGACACATAGGTGCTCAAGAAAGACCCAGGGAGAAGGGAGAGATGATGCAGCCAATGTCCAGGAGTTTGAAGCCAGCTGGCTGGCTGGGTAAAGATGCCAGTCTGAGTGTTTGAGACAAGGGAGAAGTCGAGCTCCACAGCTGAAGTGAGGTGTAAGCAGTGGGCATGTTGAGGAAATGGGCCTCCAAACCCAGAAATGTCATCTCAAGGTTAAAGTCATGCAAGACAGTTATTTTGGCAGAAACAGGTAAGAACAGGTAAGGGCTAATGATTTATTGCCAGAAAGCCACCAGCTGAAAGTCAAGTCTGTTCATAATGAGCAGCATGTATATAGAACATTAGTAGTAATTTTTCCATTTCTAACCCATGTCTTACCTTGTATGGTAAGCTCTTGGGTGAACTGACTCTTCTTTTTGGTATATTTTCTTGGAGATATGTGGATAGGTTTAAGTAGTTAAGATCCAATCACATATTATTCAACAGTGACATTTTTGTACATTGAAAACCTGATAGACTTAGAACATAATCATCCAAATAAATAGATACACACAAACTTAGCCTCTCAATAGTGAGTAGGATTTTTTTTATTGGTCCATATATCATCAGAAACTTTTCTGTTACTAAAAAAGTTGTTGTTTTACCATTTATATCTATTTAGAAAATTGTCTGAGCCCAAACCTTATATTATTTTTATGAAAATAGAGCCCATTTTTCCATAGCAAAGGAAGAAAAGTTTCCTTTATAAACAGGTGGTGGATCCTGTTGTAAATTCAGGAAAGATCAGGCCCTTGTGGGTCTCATCATACCTTGGACCTGTGCCCACCTGCCTTCAAGCTGCTGTTCATTTGGGCAAGATAAAATATTTGCATCTGAAATAGCTTCTTCCAATGCCATTGTATTCTGGAGCAAAACTTTAATGTAAACAAAGCAAAAGTCAGGGAATATAAGAAGTATCTTAATTACAAAAAAATCTTAATGCAGTCATGTTTTATTGAATAATTCAACTTTAGGGACTATTTTAAAGAGCTGAATTTTCCAGGAACTAGTATCTCTATTTAAATTGGGACAGTCTTGAAAGGGAAATGTAGAATTTCATACAGCTTGACAGTGAATCTTTCTTAAAAAATATAATTATCCTGAAGTTCTGTATTTCTTTTGGGAATATTTTCCCCCTTCACAATTCAAGGTTTAAAGGAGTTTCCAGAAACCAACTTGAGAAAACACTGGTAGTATAACTCTAATATAGAACTTTTAAGTTATGTTAAATTTTAGGCCTAAAGGTTTAATTTCCATGCTTTCAGGTTTTATCCAGACAGACTCCAAATATTCGCTTAATATGCTTTCTTACGGTTTAATGTGTAGTAATTTTAGCATTTTAGAAATTTATTTTCCTGAAAAATGTGTTTCATTGGTATTTCGGAGTTTAAGAGCAAATATACCAATTACAAGTATAAAACTCATTAATTTAAAGAAAAAAATTATAAAATATTTTATATATATTTTTTCTATATAGGTAAATCTCATTCTGAATCTGGAACAGAGGAATTGATACTAATGATAGAAATGTGAATTTGCATCCAAAATGCAAATTATGTTAATACAGGCAAATAAGAAAGCCTTGTATGTGTCCACCAATGAAATGCAGCATTATTTTATTTCAGAGATTTCAATTCTGAGTCACAGGACAGAGCTGCCAGCTGCCTGAGCTGCCAAAGGAGGTTTCTGTCTGTTAGAAACAACATGGCTTTGGGGACTGGTCATTTTTCCATAGCAAGGAAGAAAAATTTCCCATTGGCCAGGGTCCTGGGGCCTGTCTGTGTGGCCCTGGGCTGGCCTCTCTGCTGCTGTGTCCTCACACGGACAGTCCAGGTGCACATCCTCTAAAAATGGTCTCGGCTGATACTAATGCTGCTGGTACATGGACCACACTTTGAGAATCACCTCCGTAAGGTCCACTTTTCAGGGGGAAATAAAATCTGAACTTCTGTCAGTGAAACAAATGTCTCTGATGACCTCACCCATGCAGGGCCACCTTGGACGCCTGTCCCATCTCCATGACAGGAGACAGGACAGTGCCTGGCACACAAGATGCACTCACCACACACCTCCAGCCCTGTTCTGCCTCCGGAAGAGGGCCAGGTGCACAGCACTGATGAAAGAAACTGTGCTCCATAGGAAGAAAAATAAGTGCTGATGGAGGGAAGTGACTCATCAGATTCTCAAGAGGCATCATGTTATGGCCTAAACACATAACATTTATCCAGAAAATTACTTTTAAGCACCCTCACAGTTGTGCATTAAATTAAGAAGGAAATGTGCTTTTTAGTCAAAGGTGTCTGAAAGACTGGAAAGGACAATACAAGTTAATAAATGGCAAGCACATGAGCATGCCATTTCAGGTTCATGTGCGGGGCTTAACGTGTGTGTGTTTCCTAGAGGAGCAGAAGCAACCTCCGGGTCCCAAGTCTCTCTGCTCCTCAGCCAGGAATTGCACCATTAGAAACACACGTTGACTTCAGTGCTGCCCACTCTCTTTGTACAACGCAAATATTTGTGGGAGATGTGTTTTGATTATAAATTCACTCATGATTTTCTGTGAGTTCATTTCTCAGATTTCCTGTTTCCTTTGCAGGGAGCAAGGTCCATGTTTTGAGAGCTCTGAGGGTTGGGCAGGGAGGAGAGAAAAGGCCCAGTTCCCCATGACAGGCACAGAGCAAAAGGTGTCCAAGGTTGCCCTGCATGGGTGAGGTCATCAGGAGCCTTTGTTTCACTGGCAAGAATTCAGATTTCATTTTTCCCCTGAAAAATGGGCCGTATGGAGGTGGTTCTTAGTGTGGTCAGGGTACCAGCAGCATCAGCTTCACCTGGGCCCACTTTTACATGTGCAGATTCTCCAGCCACACCCAGACAAAATGAGGTAGAAACGCTGGAGGTGGAGCCAGGACTGCTCCAACAGTCCCTCCAGGTTAGAGAATTAGGGATGCATTTCTTCGACAGCCTCAGCCTGGTTTCCTAATCCTGCCTTGTAAGACCTACCTTTCCCCACAACCAGGTTTTCTCCATGGGAATCCCTGCAGAAATGGCTTTAAAGTTTCTTATTGTTGCAGTGCTCCAGGTGATCTTCCTAATTAGGGAACTCAGAAGCTGGGGCACACCATCCACAATAAAAAGCAAATCTGTCAGGGGCCAGCATGAATCATCCTGCTCTCACTTCATGTTCCTCTCCAACATTTTTCTTATTTTACAGCTGCTCTTACTTCCAGACTTTCTATTAATTACATGTTGAGATGTGAATCTCTTCTCCTAGAATGACTGGCACCTATTAGCGTTTAAAAACAAAATCATTCTGTGATTAATCCTTAAATTATAAGACAATTTGAAATTGAGCCATTCTCTTCATAAGAAAGAAAGAGATTATTTCTCCCTCTACTTGTGTAAACAGGCCTGGTGCAATTGTGGAGAAAACAGATTCTTTGTGTAAAAAAAATGAAACAATGCACCCAAGAGAGTAACTCGGGTTGGAGACTCATTTACTGGGAGCTGAGGAGCTGATTCTCACGTACTGAGTTCTTGAACATTGGATCTGAAGTCTCCACATCAATCCTAATTCACCTCGGAACCATATTGTTAGCGCCCCATCAAATTTTACTCTTCAAAAAGAAAGCCTGTGTTCAACTCCCAAGTCTGACCCTCTCCACGGTCCTCCACCCCATCACAAAGAGCAGATGCTTCCAATCACCTATCCAGTCTCCTTCTTCCTCAACTCTGTGTCCAATTTGTATTTTTTATTGTGTATTATCTCCAAAACATCAGCATTCCCAGTTTGTTTTTCATTCAGTGACTCCCCATGGCCTCATTGATTGGACAACCTTAAACGCTGAATATTTCCTGTCCAGACCACTGTGAGGGTATGATAATGAGATGGAGAGGTTGCTTAGGGCCTTCCAGTAGAAGAGCCGGGGTGTGAATGTGGTGCTGCCCGACCTTCAGCCTCTGCTCATATCTGCACTTCCTGAACGTTCAGCTGATGCCATGGGCTTGACTGTGTTCATTATGTGATCATGGCTGTGGTGAGGTGGCAGCTGTCACCCTATCTCACCCAGAGGCAGCATGTGCCCAGAGCCCTAAGGGCTTTACCACTGGTCCTTGCAAAGATCATTAAGGCAGTTATTTATATTTTACATATAGGAGTAGCATGAGAAAACTAAAAATTTTACAGGTGAGTCATAATTTGGGAATGACTTCCTCACTGAGGTGTGCATTGAATTCCCTGGGGAGCTTTCTAAAAATACATGTTTCCAGGATCCACTCGACACTAAAAATGAATGAGAATTCCCGGGAGCATATCAATCACTGATCTTGGAGACTGGATATGTCAGATGGATTGGAGATTCCTACTAACTGGACTCTCAATTTCCCTGAGCTCTCCGCCTTGAGGTGGAATCTGTGTTTTCACAGTCTGTATACTACCTCCCTTTTCCCTGCTTTCCTTTCCTCTGCTGGAAATAAATTCTGGTCCTCTAAACAAGCTTTTCTGTTTGCAAACTTTCCGATGCACATGACAGAGCGAGTGCGAAATCTGCCTCCTTTGTGGTCCACCAATACGGTGTAACTGTAGTCACAGCAACACGGCTTCACACGGGTGGGTGTCCTGGGACCCTGTGAACATTCTGACCACTTTGTACCCAGAAGTGCAAAGATGTTAAAGTGACCATGAGGACAGCTTGACAATATCAGTGCAGATGCTGAAAAGAAGTGAGAAGATGCCGAGCCATGTTGTCAGTACCTCCTTTTCTCCCTGTGGAATGTCAGTGGCTCTTCATGTTTCACTACTGACCGCTCTAGCATCATGCTGTGCTGGAGCGAGAAACTTTCCTTTTAGTCTTGATTTGCTGGTAACTTAACTGTCTGACCCAGGTTAGCTAATTTTCCTTCCTAGATTCTAGTCTTTTGATCTTGAAGGCTTTCTGGTTTGAAAATGCCCTCTTCTACTTTAACTTCGAGAGTTATACCAGGCACAGCACAGGTGTTTGCATGCCAGGTCTTCAGCTTTTCGGTCTGTACTGAAAGGACTCAGCGAGAGGCAGTGCTCTCCACCACCATTGGTATCTCTTTGGGATGTGCATTTCTTAGGCAATTTGCCTCCTCATCATCGTATTTTTCGTCTCTGACAACATTAACCAGAGAGTATTGTGCTGGATTCTAAAATCAATGAGGTCACTACAATAAAGGAAGAGTAATTGTGTGCAATTGATAAACACACTTTGTCTCTTGCCACATAACTTTGAGTGCATGTGGAGGTATACACAACACTTGCTATAACTGGAAAATCTTCAAGATATAAATTATTTTTTTGGCTCACATTTCTTGGGAGTTTAGAAAGAAGGACAGCAATGGACTGCATTTTGTGCAAGAGACCTGACCTGTGAGGGCTCGTTTAACTCTAGATGGTGGAAAGTAGGTAATAAATTTATAAATAAAGAAACGGAGATCCTGGGAATTATACGAGGATGCCCTAGTGCTCCCATAGCGGAAATGGGATTGAAAGCCAGGTCTGTTCAGGTTAAGGGAGGACAAGCCCTACAAGCCTGTTCTCCGCACTGAGCACCCAGGCCACTGCCATGGGGAGCAAGTTGCATTTGAGACATCCATGAGTATCTGCCTGTCCAACTTCTGTTTTCAATTATATAGTTTCATGAATAACAATATTAAATGAAAGCTACTGAGAAAGCTTTTCAATATTTCAAATGTTTTCAGAATTTCAAAATTAGTTTTCTTAGATTTTTGCAAATGAGTAAATAAATGACACCTGTATTATAGAGTACACAATGGTCTCTGACTTATGAAGATTCAAGTTACCCTTTTTCTTTTCCTTTATGCTGATGGGAAAGCAATGGCATCAATGGAAAGTGGTACTATACTCTCTTGCAGTGCAGCCAGGCAATCACAAGGGTAAACAACCAGTCCTCTATGGTGGACTGTGCTGCCGGATGAGGTTGCCATCTGTAGGCTAATGGAAGTGTTCTGAGCAGGCTTAAAGTAGATGAGGCAAAGCTATAATGTTTGGTGAGGGAGGTGTATTAAATGCATTTTCAACTTACAATGGGTTTATGAGGACTTCACCTCATTGTAGGTCAAGGAGCTCTGTATTTCTAAATGAAGCCCCTTAAAGCTGATGTTTCCTGGGGACCTTTATGACTGCTTCATTATTCTTTTGAGCTACTTTTGAATTGAAACAGAGTCCAGCATATATTGGGTTTGAATATCACCCATAGTAGCCCACCCATGGGAGCTGCTTTCTACTACATTACTCATGATGAGGGGGGAATTTCTGAATTTACCACAGGTGCTGTGTACTAACTTGGCTCTTTTAATTTACTGGTTCCTAATGAAGATTTAAATAGAAGTCATTGCTCTTATTTAACTGGATGAGCCTACTACATTTAGTGTGGTCATTCCAATTGAAATTCAATAGAAAATGCATTGTTAAGTCAGAAAACTCAGTTGGAATAACTAAGAAGGTAACAAAGCATGTTGCTTTAATAATCTTGAACTCCAGGGAGACAGGTGAATGCACATGATAAGGAGGAGCTCTTTGACATCGTTCTGCACAGAGTTGGGCTGTGAAGCAGGTAAATCCTGGCTATGACCTGCAGCTATGCTTTGGCAGCCCTGAGCACCTCCTGAGCTAGGGGCTTCCCTGGTTCCCTAGGATACTCCTCTCCAGCCTACTGCAAGACTCGCCAATGGCTCTTCCCATCTCACATATGAATAGAAGCTTCTTCAGGGCAGGCGTGGCGCTGATCCACATTTACTAGCATTTTGCAGAGGGATTACACATTTTTAGTGCTCACTACATACTTTGGAACCAAGTAAATGGATAAAAGAAGCACACACAGGCACTCATGCCGAGCAGTTGCTCAGTGCTGTTGAGCAGTTCTTACCACAGCTCTTCCCTTATCCATTCATGTAGTTATTTCATTATTGTGTTTGGTGCTCAGCTGGACCACATGCATATTCCTCATACATTTTGCTTTGGCTTTTAGACTCTTCTGGTTACAAGAAAGAATTCTGCATTTCACTTATGTCATGTAAAAGTGCACAGGTCCTGAAATGGAGCAGGAAGCAGGGAAGCCTGTGGTAACCAAGGCTCCTGCCTCCTTACGACCATGACCTCGTTCTACTGACATCGATGCTTTCCTCGGTGAACCTGCTCTGTCAATTTCTCTTCATAACCACCTTGTGCTTGGACTCCTGCTTCTGCTTATTTTGAGTTCCAGCTTGTCCTTACTCCTCAGGGCTCCAATCCCACCTCTTGCTGCTGATTTAGATCCACGTGCCTTTGGCTTGAGCATCTCAAACAACTTCCTCATTGGCTCAGTGATTTTTGTTTGCATTCTTGGGTGAACTTTTGATTGGATGACTCTATTTGAGAAATAACACACTTTACCAGCCAACTTAGTGAATCTTTGCTCTAGGTTAGTTGTGAGAACTTAACCATCAGTTGGGACCAAAAGGGGGACATCCTGCTACAAAGACACACCTAAGGACTTCCTGGAAGGCAGAGGTTACAGCCTCTGTGTGAGCCCCCCAGCACAGCCTTCGGCTCCCCCACTATACAACTTGGCAAGCCTTTCACAGCAGCTTTCTTGCTGTTTCATGGGCTAGTAACATTTTTCTGTAGAGTGTCTCAGGTGCTAGAATCCAGTAAATAGCAAAGAGTTGATTTTATGCATTATTCATGATCAATTCCTAATTTTGATATTTGTAATTAGCATTTTTGACTTGGAGAGATTTTTTTGACTCTTTGAAGTCAAAATCTCAGACATCCCTGCTAATATATGCTAAGGATAAAAACTAAACCCAGTAAATTTCTAATAAAATGTTAAGAAATGGTCCCTTTATGGGGTAGTGCTCACCTATGTAAATGCCATTTGCTTTATCAAAGAACTCTTTGATCTGGCTATTGGTTGTAATTAGACAAGGTAGAAACAATGTTACTGTGTTTCTTGAATAAAAATGTTTTTGATACTCCATTGTTTTTGCATTCTTAATGCCAAGAATGTTTCGAAGACAACTAATACATTTACTAAGATTTTTCCAATCCAGAAAGTGACCTTAATTCACTCATTTGGTAAGTATCTATTGAGCTGCCCCTAGGTCCTGGACACCGTGCAGATGCTGGCAATGGGTGGCTTATAGGGTAGGCATACTCCTTGTCTTCATGGAGTTAAAACTCCAGATAAACAGCCCAAGGGTTGAACAGAAAACATTCACAAGGACATAAGAACAAAAAATGTGTGTCAAGCAGTGTTGTTGCTTAGTGCAATATATATATATACATTCTATATGTTCAAAATTATGGTATTGGATAAATAAATTATGGTTCCTCCAAACATGAAAATCCTCAGTCATTATTATAAATTGTGATGTATCTCTATCTGCAGTGGCACTGAACAATGTTAATAACTTGCTAATTCAAGAAGAAACAGGTTACTCCATTGTATAATTGTATTTTGCTGAAAGTACATTTATGTGCGTATAAATGCCAAGAGAAGGAGTGATCTAAAAGTTTAACAACATTTTTCTCTGCGTGGTAGAATCATACATGCTGATTGTTTCATTTCCTCTTTTTGCTCATATGTATTTATCATTTCTTCTACTAATACATGGGCTAATTGGTTATATAGCAACAGTAATATCAGAAAGATAAAACAAAAGTAATAGACGCAGGCTGTGTATGAAGCATGATTTCAGCCCATACTACCTTATCATAAAGGACTTGCTTTGGGCTGAATTGTGTCACCACAAAATTCCTATGCTGATACCTGACCCCAGTACCTCAAAATGGGACTGTATTTGGAGTAGGGTCTTTAAAGAGGTAATTAAGTTAGAATGAGGCCATGAAGGTGGACCCTAAACCAATGTATCAGTGGTCTTTAGAAGAAGAAAAGATCAAGACACAGACATGCACCGAGGGATGACATGGAAAGACAGCGAGAGGAGAAGCTGTCTGCAAGAAGAGGAGAGAGGCCTCCGAAGGACGCAGCCCTGGCAATGCCTTCCTCTCAAACTTGCGGCCTCCAGGCCTGTGAAAAAACCAGTTTCTGTTGTTTATGCTGCCCGGCCAGAGGTGACTAACACAGGACTGCATGACTGACCCTTAAAAACATCTTTCTACTGGACTTAGTCCTTTACATTCCTTGTCCCATTTTATCCTCACGTCTATGCTTTGAAGTTTATTATTAATTTCCTTTCACAGATAAAGAAATGAAAGCATCCAGAGGTAAATTCACCCAGACAATTCCCATCATTTCCCAGCAGAGCCCTGGGACTCAGGCCTTCAGTGCCAGCATAGCAGGAAGCTCTCTCCTGCGCAGCACTTTCCCGGGGAGAGTTCCCCAGCCCCTCCCCTCAGAATTATTATTCTCATATCTCATTACTGCTAATGATATCACTCATTCAATATAGCTTTTTTTCTGATTTTCAATGTTTGTCTATAAGCTCTCCTTCTATGTAGTTAAGACATTTGCATCTCCCCAGGATGTCCACAAGAAAACCTAGTTGGCAGAGTGATAGTAAACATGTTTTTAGGAGGCCATTTTGCAGGACCTTTAGAATCATAGCATACAAGCCAATTAGGGACATGCCTGCAAGCAGTGGTACTTGGCATTGTTTGCTTTGTCTTTACACACCCCCATTGATGTCACTGGCTTGTGACCCTGTCATTAAGCCACCTGAATATCTTCCGCAATACAGAAGGTCATGATGACTTCTAATAAGACCTAATTAGCTATTCATTAGGATAATTCAGTGCAGCTCTAGATTTTAATATCTATAGTCCCCAGTAGCAGGAAATTTCCAACAGACAGCCAGACTGCCTTCGTGAAACTCTGTTCTGGAGATATGACCCCCCCGAGTCAGAATTCTGTCTTTTAGGACTGAAGTAATATGGCGCTCATGAGTATTCCAGCAATTCCAAAGTTGGAATTCATCATAATAAACCAATTGAGATAGATCAACACATCTGTTACCAATGTGACAATGGTCTGTTATGGAATAATATCTTCCAACAGAAATTAGAAATTATAAGCATAACAGCCCTCTCTAAGGGGAGAGATGGTTGCAAATTGTTCTAACAAAAATGATTTCTTTTCTATTTCATGCGTAAGATGCCCATGAAGAGTCATGTTTCTCCCTCTGCCAATATTTTATCTAGCACAAGCATAGCTTCCCCCAAGAAAAATAGTAAAAGCTATCAAGACCAGAATTGCATCCTAACTTTTATTGTGTGGGTTGCCAAAGGCCACTGGGTTTCTATTGTGCAGAAACAAGATGGCAACAATGTTCTCGCAATTGGAGTTCACATGACAAGCCCACTAATTTATAGGTGAGGGGAGTTGTGTGCAGCTGTAGCTCTTCGGCTGATAATAGCTGTGCTGATCTTCCACCTTGGAGGCAGGTTGCCTCATATGGTGCAGCAGTCTGATGCTAAGCGGCCGGAGCAGAGGTGCAATGCTCAGCCATAATTTAAAGGACTATGACATGAAGAAAGTGTTATGATGTTTAACTTATAGGGCATCCAAATGTCATAGACCCAAGCAGGTTCCTATTAGCAATAACTCAGGTCCTCTGAAGGGATTTGACATTCAAAACTGATGAGCCCTGGTCCCTGGTGTCTGCTCCGACCTAGCCTCGCCCAGGCCACTCGGTAACCTGAATGGCCCAGGGGTCAAACCGTGATAGCCCTCTTCAATTTAAAGAGCGGCTTCTCCCCGGCTGCTGGGGTTCTGACTCGGCACAATAAATTTCCCAAAGAGCATAAAGAGCCATCTAGTGTATATCAAATCAATATCATTGTGGCTTGCAGCGATATCTGAGGCTACAGTTCACAAAATAAACTAGCCCAGGGGCTGGATTTCTGCCCTTGGCAATCAATCAGCCTCCCGGGTCATGGATTTTAGTGTAAATTAACACAGCAGAAACCATCATGCTCCCTAGACGATGATATAATACAGGATTTGCTTTTTTTTCCAACCCGATTTCATTGCTTATGTTCAGAGGCGATGTTACACTAAACAGAAATAATGAAAGCAGTGATTAGGAAAGTGGTAGAAATCATAAAGTAAAACATTAATATTCTTCCGATAAATATACATAAAGCTTGTTAAATTGGGTAAACAGTTACAGAGCATGAATAAAGAATATAATTGCATGGAACGTATTCAAGGATATAAGACTTTCTTAAACTGATGTCTGGCAAATAGTACTAATTATATCAGATTACTGCATGTGAGTAATATTTGTGAAAAATGAATATTTTCTAAGAGTATTCCTGCCCATTTTCAACGGTGCTCCATATCTATGAGGGGCCTAATGGATGTACACTTGAAAAATCTTTACATAAGATACAGTGCATTCTTCCACCTTACAACACAACCCCTGCCATAGTTCCTCAAATTGGAAAATGTCTGTTAGCTGCTGCCTCTGCTTCTTTGTTGAAAAGGGGAAGTTATCTTGTCCTCTAGTCAAAGGCATGTAAGTATTCCATAGAATAATTTATAATGTAGAATTTCACATGCAGACTCATAAACAAAAGTAGGTTTTAGGGGAAGAAAAATCTTGCAGTTTATAGAAAACTTTGCAAACACAGAGGTGGGTTTGAGAAAGAAGAGTCATCTGTATTTTATTTATTTTGAAGGAATGCAACAGATTATCACACACCTCGACATACTTCTTATAGCATTATACAGTCTGTCAAATCAGATTGCCCATATACGGTGTGATGCACTGTGCATTTTTCTTATAGCTTAGAAGACACAATATCTGTTCTTGGATCAATGTTAAAATAGGATATGAATATTTCAATTAATATTTTGCATATTAACATATTTTATAATTTATTAAAACGTGCACTAGTGGCAAGATTGCGCATCGCTATTGCAAGTAATGAGTTACTGCATTGGATACAGGCCACTGAGTTACCAGTTCAGCTGCAAAGTCTCCCTCACCTCCATTTTTAAAAAAAAAAAAAAAGATTGGAGAGAAATGTATACTGTCCTTAACGTCAAAGTATCTTGACTTCTTGACTATCTAGTGTGTAAAGGACAGTGTGAATGTTAACATAAGGCATTATTTTGATTATTGCAAAGTATAGAAGCAGAAGTATAATTAAAGCCTTAAATCAAAAGGTGATTTTTTTTTTTCACATTGTGGCAATATGTGTCTGGGTTGTCTTGGACAAAGCCATATTTCTAAGACAAATGTAATTAAGCTGAAAATTCTTGAGACTGTCTTAAAATAAAGCAAATAATGATAAAATAGAACAAAAACCTATGCAATGCAGCAAAAGCAGTTCTAAGAAGGAAGTTAATAGCAGTAAACACCTAAGTGAAAAAAAAAGAAATATTTCTAATAAACAACGAAACGATGCCCCTGAAGGAACTAGAAAAAACAAGAACAACCTAAATTCAAATTTGGTAGAAGAAAAAAAAATAGTAAGTCTCAGAGCAGAAATAAAAAAAATAGAGACTAAAAAATTAATTCAAAAGATTAATAAAACAGAGTTGTTTTTAAAAAAATATAAACCAAATCAACAAAAGTTTAATTAGACTAAGAAAAAAGAGAGAAGACTCAAATAAATAAAATCAGAGATGAAAAAGACATTGCAACTGTTAGTTGTATACCACAGAAATATGAAGGATTGTAAAAGACTGATGAACAAATGCATGCCAACAAATTTGAATAAATAAATAAATTTCTAAACATACAACCTACCAAGATTAAATTCTAGAGGAAATTAATTCATTTCTAGAAATATACAACCAACCAAGATTAATTTCTAGAAATGTACAACCTGCCAAGATTGAATTATAAATAAATAGAAAATCTGAACAAACCAAAACAAGTAAGCACATTGAATCAGTTAAAAAAAAAAAAAAAGCATCGTATAAAACAAAAACCCAGGACCTGATGGCTTCACTGGTGAACTCTACCAAACATTGAAAGAAGAACTAATACCACTTATTCTCAAACATTTCCAGAAGATAGAATATCAGAAAACACTTCTAAACACATTTCATGAGACCAGCATTACCTTGATTCTAAAACTGGACATGGACACAACAAGAAAAGAAAATCTAAGTCAATATCCCTAATGAACATAGATGCAAACATTCTTGGTGAGATCCTAGCTAACTGAATCCAATAGCACATCAAAAAAGTCATTCACTGTTATCAAGTAGTATTCCTCTCAGGGATGCAAAGATGGTTTAACTTACACAAATCAAAAAATATAATCTATCACATCAACAGAAAGACAAAAACTGTATGATCATTTCAATAGATGCAGAAAAAGCATCTTACAAAATTCAAAATCCCTTCTTTATAAAAATTCTCAACAAATTGCAGATAGAAAATATATACCTCAATACAATAAAGATCATATATGGCAAACCCACAGCTAATATCATACTGAAAAAGCTTCCACTTTCCAGCTTCTTCCTCTAAGATTGTAAGACAAAGATCCCCACTTTCACTACTTTTATTAAACATAGATCTGAAAGTCCTAGCCTGGCCAGTAAGATAAGAGAAAGCAAGAAAAGGCATTCAGATTAAAAAGAAAGACAATAAATTGTCCCTGTTTGCAAATAGTGTAATCTTACATGTAGAAAACCCTAAAGACTCCACCAAGAAACTGTTAGAACTAATAAATTCAGTAAAGTTGCAGAATGCAAAAGCAACAAAGAATCAGTAGGTTTTTTATATACAGTTTTAATAGTTAATTATCTAAAAAAAGAATTAAAAAAGAAACATACTACCTAAGTAGCTACAAAAAATACTTGGGAATAAATTTAACCAAAGAGATTAATCATCTCTACAATAAAAACTGTAAAACATTAACAAAAAGCAATTGATGAAGACACAAATAAGCAAGATGTCTTATTTTTATAAATTCTTATTAATATTGTTAAAATGTCCATACCACCCTAAGCGATCAACAGATTCAGTGTAATCCCTACCAAAATTTCAATGACATTCTTCACAGAAACAGAAAACAACAATCCAAAAATTTGTATGAAACCACAAAAGATAATAAAAAAAAACAGTGGTCATGAGCTAAAAGAATAAAGTCAGAGACATCACATTACCAGGCTTCAAAATACACTACAAAGTTATAGTAACCAAAACAGCATGGTACTGGTATAAAATAGACACATAGATAAATAAAACAAAATAGAGAGCCCAGTAATACACGTATGTGCCTAGAGCCAACTGATTTTTAATAAAGATGCCAAGAACACACATTAGAGAAAAGACAGTTTCTTCATTAAATGCTGCAGGGATAATTGGCTATTCATATGAAGAATAATGAGACTAGCCCCCTACCTCTGGTCATACAAAAAAAAAAAGCCTAAAATGTATGAAAGACCTAAATGTAAATGCAAAAACTATGAAACTACTGGAAGGAAACATAGAAGAAACTGCACAATATTGGGCTGAGCAAATATTTTTGAATAAGATCTAAAAAGCACAAACAAAAGCAAAACTTCATAAGTAAAATTATTTCAAAGTAAAATGTTCTTACATAGCAAAGGAAATTATTAACAGTGGGAAGATATATGAGATAAAATATTTGCAGATTATACATCCAACATTAAACTATACATTCTAGATTAATAGTCAACATACATAAAGAACTTAAATGTCTCAACAACAATAAAAAAATAAAATAAGAAGAACCCTATTAATAAGTGGGCAAAAGACCTTCATAGACATTTCTCAAAAGAATACATGCAAATGGCCAAGATGTACATAAAAAATTATTCAGTAGCACTAATTATCAGAGAAATGCAAGTGAAAACCATAATGAAGATATTATCTTGCCCTAGTCAGAATGGCTATTACCAAAAGACAAAGGAAATGAGTATTGGCAATAATGTGAAGACTACAAAATACTTATACATTATTAATGGTAGTGTAAGCTAGGATAGTCATTATGGAAAACAGTTTGGAGATTTCTCAAAAAATTAAAAATAGAACTATCACTTGATTCAGCAATCCTAATACTGAGTACATATCCAAGGGAAAGAAAATCAGCACATTGAAGAAATATCTGCACTCCCATATTCATTGCAGGACTGTTTATAACAGCCAAAATGTGGAATCAATCCAATTGTCCAACAGTGAATAACAATATATGGAGAATGTGGTGAATATCTGCAACAGAATGCCATTCAGTCATAAAAAAGTAATTAAATGTCATTTGAAACAACATGGATGAATTGGGAGAACATATTATTAAGTGAAATAAGTCAGACACAGAAAGACAAATACTGCATGATCTCAGGATACGCTGAATACTAAAAAAAAAAAAAAAGCTGCTATCATAGAAGCTGTGACTGTAGCAGTGATGATCACATAATGGGAGGGAATAAGGAAAAGCAGGATAGAGAAAGGTTGGACAAAGGGTACAAAGTTACAATTAAATAGAAGGAAAATCTCTAGTGTTCTATTGAATAGTAGGGTACCTTAGATTAACAGTAAAATGTTTTATATTACAAAATCATTACAAAAATGCTTTTGAACATTCTCACCACGTATAAATAATAATTACTCTAATTGGATCATTATATAACATAGATGTGTATCAAAACATCAAATTGTATCCCCTAAATATATACAGTTACAATATGTCAATTAAAAAATATGTACAAAATTAAAAAAAAAAAGAGGACACAAATTGCAAGAATTAGAGCCCAATGACAGAAGAGTGTTTAGTCTTCAGCTCTTCATAAGTGAAAGGGAGGTAGGTTCTATGCTTTACCAATAGCTCTGTAGTTCTTAATGAGTCTTGTTAGCCACTTGTGTCCATATCTAACCCCCTATAGCTGTGCTGACCTTATTTGTTTGGCTTGTTTCTGGGCTGAAGAGTCACAGGAAAAAGTACCTGATACAAGAGGCCATGCTCTGGTCAGCTCAAATTAGAAGCTGAGTTTTGAAAGTAATGCCCTGAACAGCTTAATCTTGGTAGTAGACACACACCTGAGCTTTCATTCCAAAACAGTCTATGAACCATGTCAATAAAAATGCAATTTTCTTAAAACAGACAGTTTTAATGACAAGGACTTTAAAAATTCACTAAGAAAAAAAAAACATGGTGCAAAATTCATACTTACAGGCAACTTCTCCTTACTCAATTAAATCACAGAGCAAGGTTTTGGACTTAATTCTAAGTTAGGTGCTGGACTAGAGCAAGACTAAGGCTAAATAAAGCTTAGCTATCATCATGGATTTCTGTTTTCAAGGCTCAGCAAAACAAGATTCCATGGGCCTTTGTCAGGTACATACCCATGAAGAGGCACTGTGAAGGAGAGATTTCACCCGTCTTTGGTTTAGACCTCTCACTTTGTAAACATGAAAAACCCAGCAGCAGTGGGACTGCAGTCCATACCATTGTTCCAGCTGGGAATTGTTCTCCTTGCTGCTGCTTGAAACAATATGGAGAACACAAAAGTTGTTGCTACGCACCTTCAAAACTGTGGGCTGTTGCTGTCTATTCAACATCTTAATCCAACAGCTAACTTGAATAATTGTTTTTATCTCAGATGATTGCCCATTAATAGTGATTTTGGCACTGTGGAGACAGCTTCAGTGGAAAATACCAGTCAAATGAGTTCTTAGCATAATGTAGATCAAATAATTGTCTGATTTATTGGGGGAAACACTATTTTCATTGCTTTTTAACAGTAATTTTGGCTGGGCATAGTGGCTCACACTCATAATCCTAGCCCTTTGGGAGGCTGAGGTGGGTGGATCACCTGAGGTCAGAAGTTAGAGACCAGCCTGGCCAACATGGTGAAACTCCCTGTCTACTAAAAATACAAAATTTAGCCTGGCATATTGGTGGGCACCTGTAATCCCAGCTACTTGGGAGGCTGAGGCAGGAGAATTGCTTGGACCCCAAGTGCAGAGGTTGCAGTGAGCCAAGATCGATCCACTTCGCTCTAGCCTAAGCAAAGGAGCAAAACTGCATCTCAAAACAATCAAACAACAACAACCAAAAAAAAAAAAAAAAAAAAACAATTCTGGCATCAGGTAATGTTAAATGATAACACTTGAAATTTCCAATGGAAAGCCATATCGTTTGACCAGTAATGGTCAGAAAATATATGGGAAAAGAATTGTGTCAAACACAAGTTTTCATTTTATAACAAGATTCTCAAAAGTCCTTGGAATTAAAAATTTTCTTTTACATAAGGTATGTGACAAGCAGAAGACATCTAGTTTTCTTTGTGAGTTTTCTAGTTTATAAAAACAGTAGCATAAAAGTCTTTTTGCATAAGGTGCAGGAGGTGGTCATTACCGAGGCTATGGACAGCATCTTGTCCAAGAGACTAAGTGATGAGTTAAGAAAGTGAGTAAAAAAGCAAGTGGTCCTGTAGGGATTGTTAAGAGGCTCAGGAGCCTGTGATCAAACAGGGAAGAGCCCTACAAGTACTCAGCTGCTAAAATGCATAGGAAAAGTGGTTGAAAGGCCAAGATTAGCAGGCGATTCTTAAAAACTAAGGGGGAAAAAAAAACAAACTAAGGAATCTGGGTCAAGAAAGGTAGAATGACAAACACTCAACATCCTCACCTCCCTCTATATTTGAATCCCAGCAGCTGCCCTCGACTGTATCTATTTCTCTACATTCTACATCCAGAATGTCAAGAAATCTCACTAGACCCACACTTAAAATGTGTTTAGAACCCACGTGCTGCCCTCCACCTCTGCTGCCATGACTCTGCTTGAACCTCCGTTCCCCACTGCCTGCACCCTCTAGCCATCCTCTCTTTGCTCTTCTGACATCTCACTTGCCCTTCGTGGTATGCAGAGTAAGCCTAGTAAAATATGGGTCAGACTGCAGTGATTTTCTCTTGGATTCTCTACCCTGGGCCCCATGACCAGGTGTCCTGTGACTTTCCCTGGCTCATACGATTCTAGCCAAAATTTTTCCCTTGCAGTTTCTCAAGTGTAACAGTTGTGGTTTCTCTTTTGACTGTGGCAGTGACCATTTCCTCCATGAAAATGTTTCTCTTCCAGATAACTTCACGATTAATTCCTTCACCTCCTTCATGCCCCACTTTCTCAAGAAGGTCCACACCACCCATCCAATTTAAAATTGCATGTACATCCCTTCTCTGGCCCAGTCACTCTTGTGTCCTGTTTCTCCACAAAGCTTCCAACTCCTCACATGATAAAGCATTTCCTTATTTACCATGTTGTCAGCAGCTATCTGAGTCCTCCAGAAAGTAAACTCACTGTGGGCAAGGATCTTTTCATGTTTTTTTCTACTGGTGTATCCCAAAGTCCTCGATAATATCTGGTGTAAGATGGGGCTTAAAGCACATTGGCAGAATTCCTAAGTGATGAAATTATTGGCAAAAATACCTTTGAAGAAAAATGAGAGAGGCAGCCTCTTGTTGCAGAGTCAACCGGCTCCAGGTTTCTGTTAGAGCTAATGGGACATCAGCTGGCCCTGACTCTGGAGGTACTGAAAGCCAAGCAATGTTGGCTGTGTGCTGGGTAGCAGTCTGTGAAGCAAAAGTCCTTGGTGTTTCTTACTTTATTAACAGGGGTACTGTTCAAGATAGGAAACTTCATAAATAATGACTCTGCCTACAACTTCTCTTACTTTAAACTTGGAGTGACTTGAGGAGGTCAGTCATGCACATTCTGGGGCGTTGCTAAAGGGTATGTGACAGTGTGTGTATGGCTTTGTCCATTAAGGTATTTATAGTTGGAGTTAGAGAGAAAAATATTAAAGGAAAATAATAAGTAATCTCAACTTAGCAAACTGGCCATTTTGGTTTTCATTAAAAACAAGATGCTCAGGTTGATACGGCATCATCTCTATTTACCAATTGTTTCAAAGCTTCCACTTGGAAAAAACTGTAATGATAAAGAGCATCGCCAGGAAAGCTTTGATTTTATTACACTATTTTATTTATTCATAAAAATTAGCACAACCAATTTATGGTAATTTTCACACATTGTCTTAGTTCATTCGTGATGCTGTGGCAAAACACCATAAGCTGCGTGGTTCATGAACCACAGAAATGTATTTCTCACAGTTCTGGAGGCTGGAAATCAAGGTGACGGCATCTTCTAATGTGGCGTCTGGTGTGGGCCAGTTTCTTGGTTCATAGATGGGACCTTCTAGCTGTGTTTTCACATGGTGGAAAGGGCAAGAGGATTCTCTGGGCTTCTTTTATAAGGTCACTAATCCCATTCATGAGGGCAGGACCTTCCCAAAGGCTCCACCTCCTAATACCATCACCTTTTACATGGGGATTTCAACATATGAATTCGGGGGGAGCCACAAACACTCAGATTATAGCACACATAAAGTTATCGGTCATGCGATATTTCAACAATAAGAAAAAAGCTTCACAATTAACTGTTCATGATGCCCAGCCCATTTGAATTACTTTGAATATATTCATTTACCTATTTTGATATCAGGAAGAAAGGATATCTTATTTGGAGCTCTTATTTTTAATCTGGAAAAAATATATAGAAGCCCTGACAGGTACACAGTGTGGATGAAGCAGCCAGGCGACACTTTGCTATACAAAGTGATGACTGCACCATCTGGATTCAGCGTATTTGTTTTTGCACAGAATGTCATAGTTTCCAATTTTCTTGCTAGAAAATATTTATATTTTAACTTAGCATAATTAGGAAATCACTGAGCTGAAACATTACATAGGTTGGCTTTCATTATAATTTCTGCATAATAATGCTTATATTTTCTAAGTAGTAATTAGATACATTAAGGATGAATGATTCCTTTCACGCTTATTCAGAGAGTTTTTTTCTTCTTCTAAATTTGTGTCAAGGGTCACTTACTATGGGGAACAATGAATGTCACCAAGGAAGACAACAGATAAAAGAGTCTGAAATGAATCAATGGTCATAGACCAAAAATTTAGATTTTTAAAGTATCCAAGCAGGATGCTCATAGAGCAGAATCTTAAATGTATACATTACTTGTACTCAGAGAAAATAAAATAAGCATATGGACTTACTAAGATAAATACAAGTTTGGATGAATCAAGTATATACCTGATATCACAGATATAGATGTACCTACCTAATTTCAATACAAAGGTAGAAGTTAACAAAGGATTTTGTTTTAATCTTGATTATTTTTAAAATTGATAATTTTGGGGTTCTTATTTAGCTGCCTTGATCTTCTGAGTCTCAATTACCCCCTCACATCATGGGCTATTATAATCTCTTTCAATTTAGTCAAACTAGAAAATGTTTGATAGTTTGTAATACCTGTATCATTTTATAATCTTTATGTAAATAATTATTTAAATATATATTATAGAATCTTGGTTATCAACATTTTTAGGAATATTTAAGTCCATCTTTTGTCTTGAATTCACTGCATGCAGCTGATAGAATTACATCAGTCTTTTTCAAACTGAGCTTTTATCAGTAGTTGAGTCCCAATTTTATGAAGAGTCTCTTCAAAATTCAATCTTTTCTCTCTTATCCATCTGACGGAAAAAGAAAATATTATTTGGAACAATAAGTTGAGAGAAATGTAAGGACTACAGATCTTGAGACTTGGCAGCCTCCATCAACACCTGAGCCCATTTCTTATCTCAAATCTCTTTCTATTTTGTTAATGGGATTTGCAGGGAGTAGAGCGGAGGGCAGAGGGAGGAGTTTGACTGACTCACCCTAAGAGAGGCTACTGGTGATCCCATGGTGGCTCTAGCAGTGTAATGAACTTCAGGATTGTCACAGTCGAATCAAGGTCGGGGGTCTCTGTACCCCAGGTGGTCATTAAATTCAGGCTGACTCCTGAGACATTCCCTTCAACCAAGGGCAGTTTCTGGAAAAACAAATAGGCTCTTCAAGGTCAGTAGCTCACATCTCTGGGCTGCAGGAATGAGTGTCTCAACACTGAGGCAGGTCTAGGTGCCAGGATATGCCACCCCACCCCCCAGGAAATTGTAGGAAAACAGTGGCACCAACACAGTGAGTGCATATTTCCCTGTGGGGAGATTCCTTAGCACACATCAAATTCTCAAAGAGGTCCACAAAGAATAGCCTGAGCAAAACCACTCACCTAGGTGCTGAGTGAGCAATATAAGAACTCAATGTTCTGTAAAGACATAAAATGCCTGATATCCTTTCTCCCGTCTCACACCATTTTCACAAAGTGAGGAGTGTTGCCTATCTCTGCAACTCTGATTTCAGCATTCATTTTTTTCCCAGTATTATTTCATTATTTTATAACTGCGAATACTGATACACAGATTCTGTTCACAGTAACATTCATTGAAAGGGAAACAAGACACCAAAAACGTTCTTTTGTTTGTGTGAATACATAATGCCATTATAATAAACATTCAATTTATATTTAGCTCAAACTTGGAAGTGTTTTTGTATTTTCAGTTGATTTGGAGAAAATGTAAATTAACAGGACAACAGCTGGATATAATAGCACTTTCCTAAAAATGCTCTATTATTTTAAGCACTATTTCCATGTTTTACCTACAAATTCTCACCATTTAAATTTTAATTATATGTGAGCATGCAACTTTGGAGAAGAAGAGAACACCCTGAAGGTGAAGCCCTAGGTTTAAAAGGATGCTCATATCATTTCCCAAATAAAAATTCTGTACAGTCCATCCCCTCAATATGCCCTGAAAAGCCACACATCATTTTGAAGGACTGGCCTTACCCTCGGTTTGGCTCCTGCTGTGCACGGGCGGGAAGGCTCCTGTGTGAGCCCAGCACCCCTCTTGGGTCACCACCAAGTGGAGGACAGTCCCTCTGGAAGAAACGGAAGTCCTCCCTGAGGTCTGGCATCTGCATATGTCGAACCCATAAAAGCCATTGATTATTTTAACCAGGCTCAATTTGTCTTTGAAAGAGACATTTTAAAAAGCAAAAGAGCTTAAACAAACATGAAAGTAATCTAATTCAGATATAAACATAAAAGCTAATAAGATTACAATGAATTGATCTAAATATTACTTAAAATAATTAGAAATGATTTTTTATGGCATGCCATTTTAGTCAGGACACTTACACATTTCATTAAGAAGCAAACGGATTATTGCTTTCTAGAATATTTTCTTGTTTTTTATAACCTTGGAAAGAAATATCAGTGTGTGCAGACCTGTCATTCAAGGCTTCTCCAAGGGTAATGAATATTATGCATCTAAAGTAGCTCCACCTTGAGCCAATTCCTTCTCCTTCCTACTATCTTCATGCTCAAATGGTGACCTGTTCTATGTGAATCCATTGCTTTCTCCAGACATAATTTCACAGATAATCTTTCAGAGAACAGAAATATCCAATTCTTAAATTTTGTTTTTAATCCTATGGCAAAAGAATTAAAAAGAAACATTCTATTAACTTGTTAAGAGAAAAACTTTAGTCAAATTAAATTTAACAGTGTTTAGTTGAGCAGAGAATGATTCATGAATTGGGCAGCTCCTAGAATGAGAATCAGTTCAGAGTGGCAATGGAGCTGTCACATGGACAGACAGAAGAAGGAAAATCGGCTACAGGAACAGCTGGATTAGTTACACCTCTGCTTTTGCCTTACTTGAACACAGCTGAGACTCAGCTGCTTTGATTGGCTAAAATTCAGCAGTTGTGATTGGCTGAAACTCAGCTGCTGCAACTGGCTGAGACTCAGTTGCTGCGATTGGCTGAGACTTAGCAACTTGTTATAAGAGAAAGTTACAGACTCTTTACACCCCAGAGGCTACAATTGACGATATATGGAGAAAGCATTAGGCGGAAGTTAACATATTTAAGGAGACAGCTTTAGGCTAAACTTAAGGTAACAAACTGTTGAAGGTGGTAGGTTGTCCAACATAGATGTGAAGATTCAGAAAAGTGCATGGTAAAATTTTCTTTGGTGTCTACCCTGTCTCTAAATCAACATTAAGGCTAAGGGGCACCAAGAAATGCACCTTTCTTGCTTTTCTTTTACTTTTTTTCATTTTTTTCTTCTTTTATTTTGACAGCCTTTGAGTTTACAAGAAGTTAACATTGCCAAAGGGTTGTAATTGAGTCAAAAACGGAATTTTCTGCAACATCTTGTAAATATCTAGACCTGAATGTTGAGTGTTCTGCCTTCAGCTTTTCTAAGTGAGAAACGCTATCAAAGCTGCCACAGTACATGGTTGTATTTAATATGCTTAAAATCAAAACAAACATTTGACATAAAATGTGTTTGAAGTTAGATGAAACATTCTACTAGGTTAGGGTTGTAGCAAACTTTCCCATTATTAATTAATTTTTCATGCGTCAAACTAAGAGAACAGTTTTTTAGTACCTAGTGTGACTCATCTCCATAGTACTAAACGTTTGGTCCATCGAAATCATGTCATAATTAGCACATATATTTTTGTTTTTGAGAGTGTGAGCAAATTAAACAGAGCAGTTAATGAGAACATTCAATTTGAAAGTCAGTATGACAAACATAAAATATTGGAGTTATTAGCAATAATAATAGAGCATATTGTAATTATGGTATGAAAGTAGTCATTTTATTTTTCTTATACTAAACTTACAAATCACAACATAACAACTAATTATAGTTATATTGATGTTGGATAGATAGCACAAATGTGCTAAGCTCTTCACATTTTTATGAAGATGCTTGCCTATTGGTTTCTTATAGAAAAAGATGAATCTCTATTTGGAAATATTAAGTCATCGTTAAAAGCTGGCATGAGAATCGTTATATTCCTCAAAGCTAGCACGAAACAGTATTATTTTATCCGAAAGTTTCTGAAGGTTCAAACTAAATTAGCTGGAAATGATCAGATTTCCAGGTGTGAGATTTAAATAAATAATATGTAAATGTCAAGAAAATGTAAACCGTAATAACATAAAATGCTTTAATGACAATAACTAGTCAGTCTTATTTATCTATTTCAAGGATTCAATACATTAAGAATTGCCTGCAAATCTTTAGTGAGAATTATTAATTCTTTATTTCTTAATTTGTAGTACCTTGGCTATAATTCACATAAGGACAGAGAGCTCACTGAATAATTACCTTTGTTATCTTTGATACGCTTGGGAAGCAAGAGCAGCCCTCCATGGATAGAAGCTTCTTCTGCATCCAGAATGGGGCTATCCATTCCCTACAAGGACAGGCCTGAAGAAGAGCTGTGCCAGAGACCCTCTCAGTACAATATGAATTCCCAAGTAACAAGTACACCCAGAGTCACACCATGAACACGCTTTGAAACTCTTCCATGAAATACCATTGTGTATTATATGCTTTCATACATTTTCCTAATTCTTTTTTTGTACTTTTGTGTAAAGAAGAATGTACAGGTTGAATAAATAAGAAGTAGCAAAAAATAATAACTAGTTCTCATCCCATTTTTTTTGGTGAAAACACTACAACTCTGTTGTTACTTCTTGATCTTTTTTTTTTTTTTTGTCTTGATCATCTTTATTGAGGTATAACCTAGATATAAAAATGCCACCAGTTTTGGAAAATAAAAATACATTTTGACAAATGTATGTGATTGTTTAGCCACCACAATTGCCATATAGAACAGCTCCATCACCCCAAAGTGTTCCCTTGTGCCACACTGTAGTCAGCGCCCAACCCTGATGCTACTGATCTGCTCTCTGTCACTACAGTTTTTAACATTTTCAGGAGCTCAACTAAATGGAATCATACAGCACATTCTGTTCTATTGCACTGCTTAGTCGCATCGCATGTGGGGGTACAGCCTGATGTTTTTCACATTGTAGTCCTTGCAAGTCCTAAATGTCATTTGGGTGAACATTTATTTGAAGTCAACCATTTGCATATGATCAAACTTTCTCAAGCATATTCACAGCCTTGGTTGTATCTTCTTTTATGCTCAGATTTCCTTATCACACAGCTAATCATCATTAGATCCCATAACTTGAAATATTGAAACTACTATCCACAGCTTCCAATGACTAGTTTCTGGACTATCGGTGACACACACTATTGCTCTTTGAAAATTATTCTTCTCATTAAACCCAACTTGGCAAAAGCCTATAGTGGCCAAAGTAATGAGAAAGAATGATGATGATGATGAGTTCTCCAGAGTTCTAGACAATCCAATGGCACTGAACTAAGAGAGTTCAGGAGATACCCTACACACCCAGGAGGAGAGCAGCCCTTATTTGGCAAGTACGTCGGGTGCCAGGATGGCAGCCCTGGAGTACCCAATGCCTACACTGAGTTCAGAGGTAATGAGGGAGGCTGTCCCCACACCAGAAACATTTTGTGATGTGAAAAGTAACCATTTAAAAGATTTCTTCCTCAGATGCCTCAAAGGTCAATGTTCAATAGATGAAATACAATTTTATGACAACATGTTATCACAACTTTTAGGCAATAGCTGAGAAATTAATCAATGTGGATGTCATTGGGTACTGCTTTCTATCAATGTTAAATAGCAAAACGAACAGAAGAACTTTGACATTTATGTTTAAGGCTCTAATGACAAAAGGCAATTATAACAAAGTGGAAACATTAAAACATTCCTGCTGCCATAAATAAGAGGAAGATAAGAAGAATATGAGCTGTAATTGGAAATAGGCTCCCTTAAAAAAAAAAGATAAAAAGAAGAAAAACAAAATAAACAGAGCCTTGACATGCAGTAATTGGAATTGTCACATTTCATCCCATGCAATTAAAAGTTAAACCCATTTTCTAACATTGTATTGTTTAATTACAAAAGTAAGTAAATATAATTAAAAAGTTAAATAGATATTGTTAGATGCACCGTCAGCAGAGCATGGAAATATATCAGATGGTATTTGAAGACAGTTTTTGTCATTTCAAATGATTATGAAGCAGCTCTGTCACCACAAATGATGAAAATAACTGGGATATTGCAATTATTGGTTATTTTTAATAACTCATGCTGCTTGAGCATAAACAAAAAGAAAATGCCTTTTTTTCTACTTAACCTAAAAATAGATACCACCCACCTGTCAGAAAACGTATAGCAGAAAATCTGCAGAAAGATACATTTTTTTGGAGTCTGTTAATTTGCCTGCAGGTGAGAATAATGCAGCCTTGCAGATGGCTCTCATAAATCTACTCACACAAGTAATTCATAGACATTTCCACACTTAATGTGAGTGCTTTGCCTCCAGAATAGATAAAAATTCCTGCAATAATGGGACCCATTGTTTTCTTTATATATTAGATGAGACTGAGCAAAATAACCCACATATGTTGCAATGGATTTTTATTCCTAGAAACATATGCAATAGCTCCTTGTACTAATAGTTTATGTTCTCTAGTTGATACTCCACTTTCAGACCTAATCTCAGGAACTGATGTGCTCTCAGCAGTGTAGACAGCTCTAGTCTTCCAGACAGCCCTGGAAGTCTCTTTCAGATAACCCGCCTTCACACTAAAAACCCATGTGTAAGTTCCATGCACTGGTAACTCAGAGGCATGCCCTACAGTCTGTAGAAGTACAGTCACCGCAACTGCATCCGTAACAGGCGACTCAAGCTACCACAACCAAATACCATAGAGTGGGCAGCTTAAGGAAACAAATGTTTGTTTTCCACATTTCTGGAAGATAGAAGTCTAAGATCAAGGTTCCAATTGGTTAAGTTTCTGGTGAGGGCTCTCCTGGGTTGAAGATGGCTGCCTTCTTCATGTCCTCACATGGCCTTTCGTTGTGTGGTGTAAGGAGAGAGACTGAGAGCCTGAGCTGTCTGCTGACTCTTCTCACAACGACATTAATTCTGTCAGATCAGGGCCTCACCCTGATGACCTCATTTAACCTTAATTACTTCCTTTAAGATCTCACTCCCAAATACAGCCATACAATGAGTTTAGTGCTTCAACATATGAATTTACGGAGGACACAATTATTGAGACCACAAAATTTGTCCTTGGTTCCCCAAAATTCATGTCCTTCAAATATGCAAAATACATTTATTTGATTCCAACAGCTACCAGCTAACTTGTTCCAGCATTAATTTTAAAGCCTAAAATCCAGTTTCATCTACGTATCATCAAAATCCCAGATATGGGTGTGGTGATGGGAGGTATAATTTACCCTGTGGCAAACTTTCTTTTTATCTGTAAATCTGTGAATCCTGAATGTGCTTCCAAAATACGATGGGATATGTATAAAATAGATACTTCCTTTCCAAAAAAAAAAAAATCAGAAGGCAGAAAAGAAATTGTTTCCAAGCCAGTTCAAATCTAGCAAGGCAAGTTTCACTAGATGCACGGTGTGGAAATGATCTGCTTTGGCCTGATGCTCTGCCCCAAAGGCTCACTGAGGCAGCACCATCTCCCTATGGCCCTGTGCAGGAACCTCATCCCCAGGGCTCTGAAGAACTGCCCTGCCCATGAGGCTGGGGAGGGAGGGGTGAAGCTTGCTGGCACATGAAAGCTAAATAGGTGGCCCCATCCTTTGAAATCTAGGAGGGGCCAGTCCTGCCCCCTGGGCTAGTGCTGGGAGTGGCAGCCCAAATGATCTCTGAATCTTCTTTGAACTCTTTCCTTTTCTTAAAGGACAAAGCAGGTTCACAGCTGAATAGCTCTCTTGTTTCATTCTATAGAACCCAGATGTCAGAAAGCCTTTACTTTGTCTTTGTTACCTTTAGTTCAAGCTGGCAGTATTTCCACCAGTGCAATCCCATTGCTATTTCTGGCTATGCAGAGCTGGCTGATCAAATCCATGAACTGCTCTTGCAGACTCTTCATCAAACAGTTGTTCAGCCACGCCCGCAGTGTTCTCTTCAAAACAGGTTTTTCATGTTTTGCAAGAGGAATAGACCAATAATTTTTCAAATCCTCAAGTTCTGGTTCTTTTTTGCTTAACATTGTTTTCCCCATATGTGTTTTCCTTCTCATATGTGACCGTAAACTGTAAGGAGAAACCAAGATGCTCCTTCAATGTTTTGCTTGGAAATCTCAATTAAGCATCCAATAATATCGTTAACATGTTATACCTTCCACAATACACTAGAACACAATGTGTCCAAGTTCTTTGTCACTTTAGGACAAGGATCACCTTCCCTCCAGCTTCTAATAACCTGTTCCTCATTTCCCTGAGACATCACCAGGATGCCCTGTAATGTCCACCTTTCTACAGTCCGTTCAAGGCATTTCATGGTGTGGTTTGTTTGTTTTGTTTTGTTTTGTTTTTGCTAGAATACACCTAAAAGCTCTCCAGCCTCCGCTCACTACCCAGGTCCAAAGTCCCTTCTACATTCTTAGTTATTTGTTATAGCAGCATTCCATTTTTTCTGCCAAAATCTGCATTAGTTGGAGTTCTCCTGAAAAACAGAACCAGTAGGATGTTAAATGTGTTTTCTGCCAAGATCCGTACTTTATTAACCTTTTGCCCATAGGTCTTGGTCAGCACAACCTGGCATCCACCAATGCTAAGCTTCTAGAAGATCTGAATCCCAGGGACCACATGGTCTAAAAAATGCAAAGATCCACACATAGGCTATGGGCTCTATTTACTTTCAACCATTATCAGAATATGGTGGTGTACACTACATAAACTATATTTTCAAAAGTTCTCCACAAATAGTGTTCATATTTTGTGTTCTTTTCTCATATTTCATGTTCAAGCTCTGTGTGGGACCCATGGCCAGACTAGGCAGGGGTTCCTGCAACCCCGAGGTCCCAGAGGGAGTGCTACAGTGCTTTCTTATCCCTGCTGTCCGTGGATGGCTGTGTATTAACAGCTCAGTTGACCCCTTACCTTGTCACATTGGGCAGCTGCCTTCCACCACAGAGGACAAAGGGGCTGTGTGACAGCCTTTTTGGTACCTGTACTCAGTGGGTCCTGAGGTTCTATAAATACCAATGTAGGGCTGCTGGACTATAGGAGGATCTAAGAATGTGTCTCTGAGGATGATATGAAAGTATCCCTATCAGAGTGCCCAGACTCATTATACTTCAATGAGCATGGCTATAAGCACAGAAACCCTTTCTGCTGTTATAAAAATGGACCAAGAAAGGCCAGGTCCTTGACTGAATGGTTCTGCCTGAGAGCATGTACCTTCCAGGTGGTCTGGTCTTAGAATTTCCTCTGGAACTGACTAAGGGTCAGACTAAAGATGGCACAAGCATGCTAGGTTGGTGTTTTGGTTGGGTGGAGGATGACAGAGGGTTGAACTAATCATTACTGGGCAACATGCATGAGAGGTGATAAAAGGTGTGTTTGAAGAAGGACATATGAGAGTGGTTAAGCACCATTCTGCAGTAATGATGGAAGGGTGTTCAGAGCAAGTTGTCTGAAGAGACCATATTTGAGCTGATTGCTAAGGATGAACTCTGTTCAGAGAGGGGTCATCCCAAATAAAAGGGATCACTTAGGCTAAGGCCAAATGCATCTGCAAAGGGGAGAGCTCAGGGTAGGCAGAAGCAGTTTAACAGGACTGTAGGGAAGACAGAGCTCAGAGGGGCATGCACACCATGTTGACTGTTGAAAACAGAGTGTTTTGAACTTACGTTGCAGGAGTACAAATTTGGCTCATGTGCAGGAGACTATGGTAGCACATACATGCTTGTGACTAAGATGAGGCTTTCACCCTCAAGTTGATGAATGTCTAGAAGGACATGTGATCTGCACAGATACATTATCCCAGTGCAGAGTGGCAAGTGCTGCAGTGCATGAGGCTCACCGGATGACCAGCATCCCTGGAGCATGCTCAGCAAGAGCCCCACTTCTTTGGGCTGTTACTCTGAACCCACTGCTCTTTGTGTCTCTTCCTACAATGAGTTAATTTACCTGCTGGGCAGTACTCTGAAGATGGTGCTGTTATTATTTCTACTCTGCAATTGGGAAGGAGCAAGTAACATGTTCAAAGTCACACACCTGGCAAGCAATGAGGTCTAGCTGCAGACCCAGGTGATTCTCCCAGCCATGCCATCCCTCTGTACCTCTGGTCCATATGAGCCTTCAGGATCAGAGATTCAAGATGGGTGCCTCTGGAAGCTGGAGCTCCAACAGCCTTCTGGAAATGGGCTCAGAGTGATGCAGGATTTCCCTGAGAGTCTTCAACGGACTCTTGACAGGGATGAATGTTTACTTGGTCCACTGCACTCAGCTTTTTGCTGGAGGGAGCATGTACGCAAGCAAGTGCAAGAGCTGGCTCTCTGCTCTGGGTGTTGGCAGGAGCAACTCTGTGTGGGATCCACGGCCAGAACAGGTGAGGGGGCCTGCAACCCAGAAGCCCCAGAGGGAGTGCTAAAGTGCTCTCTTATCTCTGCTGTCCATGGATGGCTGTGTGTTAACAGCTCAGTTGATCCCTTGCCTTGTCATGTGGGGCAGCTGCTTTCCATCACAGAGGGCAGAGGGGCAGTGTGACAGCCTTTTGGTACCTGCACTTAGAGGACCCTGAGCTCTTGTCCAGCCTCCAAGAAGAATGAGGTTGCACAGATACTTGAAAGAGGGTGAAGGCAGAGAGTTTTATTGTGCAGTGGAAATGACTCTCAGCAGAGAGGGGAGTTGGAGAGGGGACAGGAAGGGCAGGCTGTCTTCTCCCCGAAGTCTGGCCATTTCTTCCCCTAAGTCAAATCCTCTCTTCAAAGTCTTGTGGTATCTCTCAGAAGTCAAGTCATCTCTCCCTCTATCAACTGAGTCTGGGGATTTTATAGACATATATGGCAGGGGGTGAGCTGTAGGTAGTTTTAGAAAAGGCAATATTTGATGAGTAAAAATATATTATTCAGAAAGGACCAATTGGAAGAGAGGAAGCAAACAGGAATAGAAGTTCTCACTTTAGGTCGTGGATTTCAGGCTACCCTGGCTTGAAGGTGCAGTTTCACTTGGAACCAGCCCCTGTCTGCCTAGAATTTCTCTGCCTCCTGCCTCTATTAATCTGTGCAGAAATCCTTTGCAGGCCAATGTGGGGGACCAGTCAGTGGTGAGAACCTCAAACCAAAGTGGCAGCCACGTTTTCTACAGCAAGCCTTCCCTGAGTAGCATTCACAGGCAGCATGGCCAGGAAGAAAGCCAACAGGCTCTGGCCATGACCAGTGACCTGGCCCCAGGATCTAGCTGCATACGTGGTGTGCCTCAGAAGTCACAGCTTATACCTGAGTTTGTAGGAAAAGCTGCAGTTCCCAGGTCTACACAGAGCTCCTAGAAATTAGACAGGGGCTACCCCCTAGCCATGGTCCCTCCTGTTCACTTGAATTAGATGTTTCCTCAATAAAGTTACCATTCATAGGCCTGCAAGTGACCCACATCCCTAGACCCTGGGCTGGGTGCTCCAAGGACACAGGCTGATTTCAAAGTCCTGATGCTGCAGCCAGGATCACTGACCACAGGATACAGGTGGCCTTGTCCACGCCAGCACGTTTTCCTCTGTGCCTCGTCCTCCACATCTTACTCAGATGGCTTTTTCATATGCAGCAGTTATTGAAATGGTCTCTGCTCAGCAATTCTTAATAACTACACAGCCTTGAGCTTCAATCTGGGTGAAGCGTGCAAAAGGCAATGTGAGAAACATTGAGGTAAAACTCATTATGACATTTCTTTAAAAATACTTTCTATAATGTCTTACATCTGCCCTGATAGAAAATTAAAGAGATGAGCAGATCATAGTTTATTTTAGACAGACTTCTTCGTGCCATTTGCTCTTATTTTTCTTTCTTTTAAAGTCTGAATTTTCTTTTTAAAATATGAAGCTCTCTTACTAGCTTCGATTTGAGAAGATAAGCAACATATATCGCCTGCCAACCTTTCAAGGAAAGGAATTTTTCTATCTGAAACTGAATATTGGATCGTTTTAACCTTGTTTTTAAAAAATGTTCAACCTTCTCAAGGAAATTACTGTGGGTATAGTCATTTGATATTATATAACTATATATTGGCATAATGCTTCTAGATTCAGACCAATTTAAGGAATGTCTTTTTTAAATTTTTAAATGATGAAGTAGTAGAAAAGAGAGACACAGTGGAACACATCTAATCCACATCTTTATACAGAATGCTTGTCAACTCTGGAAGGGTGACACCATCCCTAATGCCATCTGGGGAAAGGACTGTGTTTTATAATTGTGTTAATATCTTCCAAACCCGTCACCACTACAGGTTATGACTTTTTGAGGTGAGAGAACCTTAGGTTTTGCCTCAAGCTGGTCATTAAGTGTTGCTAATGATAGCTTTCCTGAGGAAATTGGAAATAACTGGGTGTGATTTAGTATAAATATGACATGTCAGGCACTGTCCCCCCAAAAATGTCATTGTTGAGGTGGGATCACTTGAATTGCACAGAAAGTATTGCCCTATTTTCAATTAGAATAGAAAAGGACTCTGATGCCTGAACAAATCTCTCGCACTACCATTTTTGATCACCAGCTCTTCACGGGAAAGGCAGGCTGCAGTGCGCTCTGGATTGTGGCTGGAGCCACAGGATTAAGCTGTATCGCTTCCTTCTTATTTCTCCAGGGCACATGCCAAGTCTAAGAGGGGTCCTGTTCAGCATTCAAGCCCCTCGCATGGGCGCATGGGCTCAGTGAGAAGCAGGTGAGAGGGAAAAGTCAGGGTCTCCAGGAACGTATGATGATTTGAAACAAATATCTCCAAGACTTCCGTCGCTCACTCCTGCTTCTTAGTAAAAACTTGCATATAATTTCTTTACAAGATCTGTCATCTAAAAACTAAATCTCAAATCCAAATAGAAAAAAAAAGGTTCAGAACCCAGAGGTAGGAAAAGCTCAGGAAGAGTGACCTGAGCGCTTTGTTTGCTGGATACTGTGTGAAGGACATTGTCTGAGGTCCCGTCTCTCACCAGAACCCATGCCGACCTGCTTGGACATGTGTGTACACTCATGCAAGCTGTGTATCTGTGACCTTAGCAAGGCCATATCACCCCTCTGAGACTTAGTTTCTTCCTTTATTAAATTTATAAAACTGAAACATTCACATCCACTTGTAAGAACTAAATGCATCAGCAGATGTAAAAGCACCAAACCTAGCACCCAGTATGTGGTAAAGCATCCAATGAGTGTCACTTAAATATGAATTACGACAGACAAGTTTTGTAAAAGTATAAGCATTGAATTTGTTCATTCATTCTAAATCTATAATGTATGCTCATGCTCTTTCAGCTCTTTCATGGTCTGTGCTTACAAAATTTAGCATCATTCAATTAAATGCATTTCTCAGTAGAAAATCAACGTGTTTCCCTATGCAGGCTGCCACCAGTCTCCCACGTCTACAGTCAGCCTAGCCAGGTCACTGTCTCCTGTAGGCACATTTGGTTTGAACCCTTTGCGTGGGAGAGGCGTAGCAGAACGGTTGACCTGCAATGCAGAATCCACCATGTGAGGGAATGCTATTTACCCATAATTCTCCCTTCCTCTGTTTACTTATTTATCCTTATAACAGGGCAGCATTACCACTGTCATTTAAAATACTGGAAACATTGTAGATGTTATGTATTTAGCTTTTAACATGTTATTTTGCAAATGCAAATTAAATCAACTGTGCAATCCGTGTCATGCTAATCGTGGACCATATCAGAGTCACACCTTCCCATTTGCCTTCTTCTTCAGCACTGCAATTTGTTATTGCACTGAGCTGAATGGTGTCCCTTGTCCCCAAATTCACACTTACTCAAAACCTCAGACTGTAACCTTGTTTAGAAGTGGAGTCTTTATGGATGTAATCAAGTTAGGATGAGTTCCTTCTGGATAAGGGTCAACCCTAAATCCAATGGCAAGGGTCTTTATTCAAGAAGAGAAGGCATGAACACACAGAGTCAGGGAGGGGAGACACCTGTGTGTGGGTAGCTGCAGAGCCTGCAAGAGGCATCTTTAAGCCAGGAGTTGACAGGAGCACCAAAAGTGGGAGATGCAAAAAAGGATTCACCCACTGAGCCTTTGCAGGGAGCACAAGGCCTTAATTTCAGACTTCTGGACTCCAGAATTGTCAGGGAGTAAATTTCTACTGTTTGAAGTCACCTGTTTGTGGTCCTTTCTTATATAGCAGCACCAGGAAACTAACTCGGTATTTCCTTTCCTTAGACTGCCCTGCTTGTAAAGGGACAGACTTGGGCCCATGGAACCAGGCCTTGGCCAGTAGTCATGGTGGCTAGGTGTCTCTCTCCAACAGTTGCCTGCGGCGGGATCATGGGTGTGCTATTCAATCTAGTTGCCCCTCAATTTCCACATAAATAAAAACAGGACAATTGAAAAAGTTGGTGTATAACATTCTACTAATAAACATATAAAACCCTATTAATAGAGATATTTACATTTTCTCATATGGTAGTAAGAACTATATGAAAAACACTTTCATGTTAGACCAAGATCAAATGGAACACCATCTTTGACGATATCTGCAAGTAATTTAGAGGGCACTTAATTTCAGCTATGCCTGCCACCTTTGAAATATATATCATGCACATTTTAATGTAAAATGTTTGTAAGTAAAAAATGTGGTTTCTAATAGCAAGAGCATGACAGATATCTGCCGAAAGCACAATTATAAATTAGTTTTGGGCTTCTTGGGCAATGGGGGGTGAGGGATTAATATCATCATTGGTACCCAGCTGAGTATTCAAAAAAAACCTGGCCAGTAACATCAGGAATAAGCAGCTCTGGAGAGCTGGTTTAGACCCCACCCTTTCTCCATGTCTTCCTGCTGCAACTTACAGCTGCTGGACCTGGGAAGCCCATCAAGTTGAGGCCAGGATGAAGTCAGTGGAGGTGCCAAAGGTGGGCAAGGTCTATGTCTCAGTTGCCACGTGTCTTCTCCCTCTGTGCTTCTCTGGCATTTCTTCTTCAATGTGGTTCATTCTCTCCCTGAGTCCCTCCAGCAAGGACACCTGACTTGTCATTCATCTGTGTGTGTCTGTCTTCCCTCCTTCCCCAGCTCTTGTTGAGGACAGGGGTGTCTTGCTCACTGGCCTGAACAGAAGTAAGCTATGGGGATCACCTGTCAATCATAGTGGCTTCTTACAATGCCCATTTGGGCATTCCCTCAAATAAATGGCAACTGAAACCCTATTGTGGCTGAGTAGTTATGCTTCAAAAATGGTCCCCATTCCTTTTTTGTGTTATCCTTATATTATAAAATAAAGTAACAACATGAAAATAAATTCAAAAGAAAATTATTATTTTCTCACCCCTGCACTCGGTTGGTTTCTGCGTATTCTCTTCCAGTCTCATCCACACATACACAGACACTTCCCTAAGTTGTAA
The DNA here is from genome assembly GCA_963574635.1 of Cheracebus regulus. Classification (NCBI taxonomy): domain Eukaryota; kingdom Metazoa; phylum Chordata; class Mammalia; order Primates; family Pitheciidae; genus Cheracebus; species Cheracebus regulus. Next base: position 36,572 of record CAUYQU010064866.1, on the reverse strand, counting down.
TCAAAGAGTATAAATGATTCTGTATTCTGCATTTTTTACTTCTGCATTTTTTACTTAACATGAGCATATTTCTCTCCTGCTATGCAATTTTTGTACACATTTTAAATGACTCTAATATTTTTCCAAGGGATATACTGGAATTTATCTTTTCATGTATTCACAGACATTTAAATAGTTTTTATCCAAATAATTAAAAAGCTTTATGTAGTTATTTTGGGTTTAGGCTATTCAGTACTGAGTATACGACTTTAAAACTGCTTTATAACACATGATTTACAATCTCCATTGTGTATTTTAGTAAATATAGTGTAGTGGACACCTCATGTCTATAGAAAAGACACATTTTTGCTGATATGTGGTAGTGTATTTCCTTGGACACATTCCTCAGAGTGGAATTTCTGCAGTTCAGGGATCATCCCTTCTGCCACCTTAACACTTTTGATGAGCCTCTGCATTTAGTCTATATCAATATTCAGGGTTAATGTGGTTGCACAAGTGAGTGCTCCTTCTTTGATAAATATTTGTTTTTTAGGAAGATACGAATTAACTATTAAACATGTAATGCACAAATTTAAATGATAATACATTCCCATAATATAGTGGCAACAATGAATCCTTATACATATGTGAATAAAAAAATAAAATAAATACAAAATAAAAATGATTTTTATTACCTCTCTGTGTCTCAGAGAGGTGAGTAAGAGCCACGACTTCCCTCAGTTGGTGATAGGATGAAACTAACCATACAGTTTCTTGAATTCCAGGACATGCTTTATGGAGAGGTAGTTCAGTGTGATGCCAACCAACATTACTGATGTGTCACCTGACCAGCTCCCTTCCCAAGTCAGCTACTCAGGTCTACACATTTTATTTTATTTTTTTCCTTAGTCAAAGAGAACCCATTTATTTATTCATGCAGTTCTTGTTGTGTTCTGGGCGCAGTCACAGGAACTCAGGATACAGAACTAACCCGCTCAACAAAGCCCTGCTGTTAGGAGATGACAGCACCACAACCAAGCAAATGTACAAAAAGCAAGAAACCAGGGAACTGAACGCATGGAAGTCTTGCCATGCAGTGAGGTGATCTGGGGAGAAAGGCTGCTATATAGATACCACACACTGGGTGCTAGGTGAGGTGCTTTTACTTCTGCTGATGCATTTGGTCCTCACAAGTGGATGTTAATGTCTCCGTTCCATAAATTTAATAATGAAGAAACTAAGTCTCAGAGGGGCCATGTGGCCTTGCTAAGGTCACAGATACACAGCTTGCATGAGTGTACACTCATGTCCAAGCAGATTGGCATGGGTTCTGGCGAGACACGGGATCTCCGACAATGTCCTTCACACAATATCCAGCAAACGAAGTGCTCAGTTCACTCTTCATGAGCTTTTCCTCTCTCTGGATTCCTGAACATCCTCTCATTCTTCGAGCATCACATACAGATGTCTTATAAAAATTATAAATAAATAAAAAATCATTTTTATTTTGTATTTATTTTATTATACTTTAAGTTCTGGGGTACATGTGCAGATTGTGCAGGATTGTTACATAGGTATACACATGCCATGGTGGTTTGCTGCAAGCATCCCCCATCACCTACATTAGGCATTTCTCCTAATGTTATCCCTCCCCAATCCTCCGACCCCCTGCTATCCCTCTCCTAGCCCTCTCTCACCCTCCAACAGGCCCCAGTCTGTGACGTTTCCCTCTCTGTGTCCATGTGCTCTCATTGTTCAATACCCACTTATGAGTGAGAACTTGTGGTGTTTGGTTTTCTGCTCTTGTGTCAGTTTGCTGAGAATGATGGTTTCCAGCTTCATCCATGTCCCTGCAAAGGACATGAACTCATCCTTTTTATGGCTGCATAGTATTCCATAGTATATATGCACCACATTTTCTTTATCCAGTCTATCATTGATGGGCATTTGGGTTGGTTTCAAGCCTTTGCTATTGTGAACAGTGCTGCAATAAACATATGTGTGCATGTGTCTTTATAATAGAATGATTTATAATCCTTTGGGTATATACCCAGTGATAGGATTGCTGGATCAAATAGTATTTCTATATCTATATCCTTGAGGAATTGCCACAGTGTCTTCTACAATGGTTGAACTAATTTACACTCCCTCGAACAGGGTAAAGGTGTTCCTATTTCTCCACATACCCTTCAGCATCTGTTGTCTCCAGATTTTTTTTAATGCTCACCATTCTAACTGGTGTGAGATGATATCTCAACGTGAGATACCATCTCTCTACTGACCTGTGATGATGAGCATTTTTTCACATTTGTTGGGTGCATAAATGTCTTCTTTTGAGAAATGTCTGTTCATATCCATTGCCCACCTTTTTGATGGGGTTGTTTTCTTTTTTCTTCTTGTAAATTTATTTAAGTTTTTTGGAGATTCTGGATATTAGCCCTTTGTCAGATGAGTGGATTGCAACAATTTTTTTTCCATTCTGTTGGTTGCCAGTTCACTCTAATGATTGTTTCCTTTGCTGTGGAGAAGCTCTTAAGTTTAATTAGATCCCATTTGTCTATTTTGGCTTTTGTTGCCATTGCTTTTGGTGTTTTAGTCATGAAGTCCTTGCCTATGCCTATGTCCTGAATGGTATTGCCTACGTTTTCTTCTAGGGTTTTGATGGTGTTAGTTCTTATGTTTAAGTCTTTAATCCATCTGGAGTTAATTTGTGTATAAGGTATAAGGAAGGGGTCCAATTTCTGCTTTCTACACATGGCTAACCAGTTTTCCCAACACCATTTATTAAACAGGGACTCCTTTCCCCACTGCTTGTTTTTGTCAGGTTTGTCAAAGATCAGATGGTTGTAGATGTGTGGCATTGCCTCCGAGGCCTCGGTTCTGTTCCATTGGTCTATATCTCTGTTTTGGTACCAGTACCATGCTGTTTTGATTACTGTAGACTTGTAGTATAGTTTGAAGTCAGGTATCATGATGCCTCTAGCTTTGTTTTTGTTTTTGTTTTTTCCTTAGGATTGTCTTGGCTAAGGTAGTAGGGCATTTTTTTCTATTTGGATTTGGGATTTAATTTATAGATCACAGATCTTATGAAGAAAGTGTGGTTGGGAAGAGCCTCTGTGACAAGGTGACATTTAAGCAGAGCTCCCAAGGAAGGAAAGAAGATAGTCAAGGACTTATCAAGAAAAGAACTTTCCCAGCTAACGGGGTAATAAGACTGAAACCCTGCAAGGAGAACAGGAAGATGAGTGTGAGAAATAGGCAAAGCCAGATGGGAAACAGGAAACAGATGGAGAGGGAGAGAGAAGCTAAGGTCAGAGGACTGGTGGGAGGCCAGCTGATGTAGGACCTTCTGGGCTGTGGGGCTGCCAACATTTTTCCAAGGAGGTAAAGAAATCATTAGAGAATTTTTATCAGAGAAGCAATATGATCTAAATTGGTGTGTGTGTGTGTGTGCGCATGTGCATGTGTTTGTGTGTGTGTTTAAGGGTGCCCCTGGCTAGGAATAGGTGGGAGATGGTAAGAGTGAAAGCACTAAGATCTATCGGCAGACTTGAAGACTCATGGTGCAGAAGTCCAGGTGACAGACGGTGGCAGCCTGGGCTGAGTTGTGACTCATGAATGGGAAAATGAGGGTCCACTGAAAATATCCAGAAGACAGAGCCAATAGCATCTACCAATGAATTAGCTGTGGGGTGAGAGATAAAGTTTGGAATTACGACCAACAGGAAATTTGTTTTTTTTTTTCCCCCTCAATAATGAGGGTGAGTTGTAACAGGTGTTGAGACTAAATGATGGATGCATTTTCCCCATTGCAGGCTCCCATAAGTGCTTTCAGAATTTGTCTACAGCACTGCCAATGGTTTGTGTTTGTAAATAACATCGTAATAAACAAGCACATTCATGCATTTTTTTTCTCCTTAAATGTGATTTTACTCTCTCATTAGCAATATGAGGGTTTGATGAGGAATCGGCATGCCATGCCATTCTGAACTGTGAGTGGCATTGTACTAGGAGTGGTCAGGTACCCGAAAATTGCTTTCACAAGGTACAATACATTGAAGCAGGTAGCAGGTAAGATCAGAGGCTTGAGTAATAGAGTGGGAAGCAAGCCAATGGCACACCTATGCAGATAGTGAAGTCCAGGCAGCGACACTTCTGCAGATAAAGACAGGTACAGATTTGACGATAGGAGAAAAATAATTTGTGTTAGAAAAAAGAATGAGGAACAGGATTGTGATTTGTGATCTTAAAGTAGTTCTTGTTAGCTTCCTGTTTTGTTCTGTTTTTTCTTTCTGTCTTGGCATAATGCTCAGATTCTGTGAGTTAAAGAGAAATTTTTTGAACTATAGACATAGAGGAAAGATGAGCAAAGGGCTAGTAACCTGCCAGGGCAAGGCAGCCTGCTAGGACGCTCCGCCGCCCCCAGCCCCTGCCTGTCCTGCTCACACATGTGCCCCTGGAATGGGCCTTGTTTCCCTTTTTTTGGATCAGAAAACACCTGGTACAGATGCCAATGTGAAGCAAAATGAAAATATTTGTGGAAAATCTTTTGACTTTTCTTTAGAGCTAAAACACATCCCAAGGGTATATCCAAGAAGGTGATTGAATGTGCTATGGAATTACATGAGAACATACAAATGAATTTCTCTCAGGGGAGCAAAGGGAGCACAGACCCAAGAGGAAGAATGGGTACAACTGCACAGCCACACTCCATCCAGAGGCAACAGCAGGAAAGATGAAGTGGTCAGAACAGTCTTCCTTCCACTGCAGCATGTCTGAGGTTGTTTCGTGGAACCTAAAGATGATTTGATCTGGAAATTCATTCTGTGCTCCTTTCCTGCTGCCCACCAGTATCAAAGGCACAGTGTGAGAAAGAGAGTTCCATGCCTATTATCAACGAAGTTAAATGTGACTGAGTGGCAATAGGGTGAAATGTGCTGCTGACACAAAATTATTAGGTTAGCCAAGACCAGAGAGGAAGGTAAAGCCTCCTCGATGGGCTGAACAAAACTCAGTAATTGGGCAACATGACGGCAGATGAAATTCACTGTAGACAAGCACAGGGTGAAACTTACTGGGAGAAATAAATTAAATGCCTCGTCTATGCTGAAGAGCTCTGAATTAGTTGTAACCTCCTGAGAATAAGATCTAAAAATCATCATGGCTCACTGAAAACATCTGCTCTATGCAGAGCACCAGTCAAAAAGAATGAACAAGATGTCAGACTGTATGAAGAAGGAGATGAAAAATGCATGAATGATTTAAAGTCATTATAGTGAAAACCCACTATATAATCTTTTGTAAAAACCAAGAAAGAAAACCTTAAAAGTGGGGGGGAACCAAAGTAACAGGGGTCAATTGGCTATGCATATGTTAAGACTTCAAAATAGAAGGGAGATAAATAAGCAGAATCGTTTTCTATTTTCACTTCCTATAAAAGGATAATGTAATATAGTGTTTGCAGAAAGACTAAAGTCAGGTTGAATCATCTTCATTCAGGAAATGATTGCAGAAGACTAAATATGCCATGAAATTCCAGGGAAAACATATTTCAGGCAAAAGACTGTGAGGATTTCTTTCTAAGGAAGCTGGTTTTAGTTCCCGCAGGTGGTGAGCAGCTTAAGTTAGAACCAAGTGTTCAAGAAGGGGTTTCAAGAATTTTTTTGTCAGCACATCTGGCCCAAGCCATCACGTAGAAACCAATGGAAAACTTCTTCTCACCTTCACAGTTAGTGTTTCCCATTTCCCTCTACAAGCCAAAATCTCTTCATAGTGTCTTTGCATTTTCCCTGCTTCCTACACTTCATTCATGGGCCTCTCCCAGCCTCAGAGTGAGCCCTCATTAGAAACATTGACAAGTTAGCCTTTTCATAGCATCGATTTCCTTGTTTATTGAGAAGCCTCCCAGTATTTCATACATTGTGATTCTGGTTCTTCTTTTATGTCCCAATCACAATTTTTATTCAGCGATATGAATCTTCCAAGAAGTTACCCATTTTACTGAAGATTGATGTTATTTTTACCAAAGCACTTAAATCCTGTACTTACTAGAAATAAACTCTCTCCTTTGAAACAAATTAGAGTGTGCCCTAAAAGGTGACTTGTTTACTGTTCTTTTTTGCAATGAAACATCAGTGAATTCCATGCTGTGATTCAATATAGAAGAAGCAGGCTCAGTAAAAGCAGCACTTAGAAAATGGAAGCCTTCAGCAGCCTAGGCAGGGCCTTCCTGGATGAAACTGGGGTTGGGTCGCGTTTAAGACCTGCTGATTTAGAGAGTCCAGCTTCTGCCTCTTGGATCCTCATTAAAATTGCCCTGCGAACCCCAGGCTTCCCACTGCTTTGCCCTGTATTGTTGTTTCTATAGTGTGGCTGCACTGCTAACACCTTCATGATGTCCTGTCTCACTGGATTGCATCATGGCTGGGTTCTTCTCCCCTTCTTCTACCCAGTCCCTCTGGCAGGTAACGTCACAGAGTCCTTTGACCATGGATCCAGCTTCTTCCCTGGATTTGCATCAACGAATAGAATAAGGCAGACGTAAGATTGTGCAGGGTTCCAGCCCAGGCCTCGAGAGCCTTCCTATCTCAGTTGTTCTCTGGAGCCTCTGCCTTCGCCATGAAGTGGATGTCATTGAATTTGCCTGCTAATGTCACGAAGGGGATGAGAGAAACATGGAGCAGAGGCCGGCTGATGCCCACTGGATCCACGTTCACAAGTGGGCCAGCCAAGAAGAGACTAGATCAACCAGCCCCAGGCTTACTACAGCTGTGTGAGCCCACGAGAAACTAATGTAGCCCAGCTTGCCTCATGCATCCTGATAGACTTAAAAGAAATAATTAATAAATATTGCTTTTTATATTACTAAAATTTGGAGTAGATTTGTTGTGCAACAAGAGCTAACTTGTATACTTTTGCATTTATTCCCTCTCTCTCCTTCTAGAAAGTAGGGATCCCTGTCTGTTTTATTCACTGTTTTTTTTTCCCCCTAGAATTCAGATCTAAGTTGCTGGCCCCTAAAAGGGACTCAGAAAATATTCTTGAATGATGGCATCATTCACTTAGTCAATCAGCCTTGGCCATCCAATAGCCCTGAGCTAAATTATCAATGTTTTGGCCCCTTGGAGCATTGGTTGGAAGAATTTTTTTTCTATAAAAGTTAGATAACATGTATCTTAGCCTTTGTGAGGCCCTAGGTTCTTTTTTGTTGTTTTTGTTTCACAGCTCTTTAAAAAGTTAAAAATTATTTTTAGCTTCAGGGGTAGACAGTAAACAGTCCCCAGGCTACAGTTTCTTGGCCCCCACCTGAAGGATGGCTTTCCCTGGATGCACATGGGCCTCAGACGTTGGGTTGTTCTGGTACACATCGGGGCTCCCTTCTGTGAAATTCACGACTCAGTACTTTGTAGAGACTAAGATGGGAGATGCAGGTGAATCAGCTGCACCGAGGCTTTCTCTACTGGCTCATATCAAAAGGAGTGACATTCCTGATGCACTGCGTTGCGGTGACTCATGGAGACATTGGAGACTGCCATATTTCCATCATTTCCTTCCTCACCTGGAAGGCTCAAGATCAGTTTTTTGTCCTACTATAAAACCAGGAAGCCTTGTGCATATCTTTTTATGGACTTTTTTTTATTTCACAACTTTCTGCCTCGCTCTGTTATTGCTTCAAAGTTACCCTCTACTTATTTACTTAATTATATAAACTGTAAGTGTCTGGGTTCTTCTCATAAGAAACAAATAATGCATAATTTTTAAAGTATAGTATTTATAAATTAGGAAGATGTGCATCAAACTGCTCATGAATTTGTTAATTTTAAAAATGAATCAGGAAATAATATTCTACCACAATAAACTAGTTGTATTTAAGAACTAGTTGAACTTACATTTAGTTTTTGATGAAGATGTCTTTTTGTTTTGTTTTGTTTTGTTTTGTTTTTTGTTTGAGGCAGGGTCTCGCTCTGTTGCCCAGGCTGGAGTGCGGTGGCATGATCTAAGCTCACTGCAACCTTCACCTCCTGGGTGCAAGCAATTCTCATGCCTCAGCCTCCCAAGTAGCTGGGATTACAGGTACATACCACCGCACGTGGTTAATTTTTGTATTTTTAGTGGAGACGAAGTTTTGCCATGTCAGCCAGCTTTTTTTGAATTCCTAACCTCAAGTGATCCTCCCGTCTCAGTCTCCCAAAGTGCTGGGATTATAGGCATGAGCCACCATGCCCAGCTAATGAAGATGTCTTTTACAAAATGACATAATAGCCAAAATATGGAATCAACCTAAGTGCCTGTTAAAGGATAAATGGACAATGAAAATGTGGTAGGCATACTCAATGGAATACTCTTCAGTCATAAAAAAGAATGAAATTCTGCGATTTACAGCAACACAGATGGACCTGGAGGTCATTATTTTAAGGAAAATAAGCCAAACACAGAAAAACAAATATCACATGTTCTCACTCATATATGGAAACTAAGAGGGTGGATCTTATGATGATACGGGGTAGATTGTTGGCTACCAGAGTCTGGGAAAGAGATAGGGGAGAGGGAATGAACGGGAAAAAAAAGGATACAAATTTATTTATTAGCGCTGAGGTATACACTTAAAAATGGTAAAGATGGGCTGGGCACGGTGGCTCATGCCTGTAATCCCAGCACTTTGGGAGGCCGAAGCTGGAGGATCATGAGATTGGGAGATCAAGACCATCCTGGCCAACATCATAAAACTCCATCTCTACTAGAAACACAAAAATTGCCAGGGTGTTGTGGCACATGCCTATAATCCCAGCTACTCGGCAGGCTGAGGCAGGAGAATTGCTTGAACCAGGGAGTCGGAGGTTGCAGTGAGCCGAGATAGCGCCACTGCACTTCAGCCTGGTGACACTGTGAGATTCCATCTGAAAAAAAAAGTGGTACAGATGGTAACTTGTTTATGTATATTGTATTAGTCCATTCTCATGCTGCTAATAAAGACATACTTAAGACTTTGCAATTTATAAAAGAAAGAGGTTTAACTGACTCACAGTTCAGCATTAACTGACTCACAGTTCAGCATGGCTGGGGAGGTCTCACAAAATTTGCTATCATGGTGGAAAAGGAAACAATTTGTCCTTCTTCACATGGCAGCAGGAAGGAGCAGTGTCGAGCAAAGGCGGAAAAGCCCATTATAAAGCTATCAGGCCTTACGAAGTCTCACTCACTACTATAAGAATAGCATGGGGGTGACCACCCCATGATTCAATGACCTCCCACCTGGTCCCTCCCACCACACATGGGGATCATGGGAACTACAAATCAAGATGGGATTTGAGTGAGGACACAGCTAAACCATATCATATATCTTGCCTCAATTTTTAAAAATTCCATCCATTATAGATAGAGCAAGACACACACATAGGGACATTTCTCTAAACAAGGCAGCGAGTTCTGTGTGAGAAGTATTTGTAGCTTTATTCTGGGTGAATTCAGTGTGATTTGTATGTATAGCCATGTTCTGGGGAGAGTGATTTATGCTTTGCGCATGCAGACTATCTATGTGACAAGGACAGCTATCTCAGTATTATTCAGAAAGGATGGCACCTACTACATTCCAAAGTAATTATTTGCCTAAATGTTGTTTCCACTAGACTAGATGGCAGGTTTTTCTTTTGTTTGTATTTCCAAATTCCTTAGAAAGTTCCTTGGTTTAGTGTTAGATGTTTAATAGAAACCCATTAAATTAATTCATCCTCAAAAGCTTTGGATTCTTTAGAAAGGATTATTACTTCATAATAGTAGAAGACTTTGTGAATTTGTTTATCATAGGAAGAGATCCGTTACAAACTGGAAAACTGAGTCACAGAAATGGCTAGACTTATCCTAAATTAGGCAACTAGTTGGTGATACATCTTTTACCAGAATTCAGATCTCCCAAAGGCTAGTTCAAGGTTCCTTCCAGGATACTAAACTGCTTATTGATGTGAAAATTTAAATGATAGAGCTGTAATTATGAAAAAAAATGTTTTGCAGCCAAATGTATCTGAACTTCTTAGGCATAGAATTCCCATATGAAAATAACTTTCATAAATTCATTTTCCCATCTCTCTTGTCCCAGTGCAGGGATGTACTAATTCAATTATCAAAAGTTAAGGGAAGGATCTTTACGTTTCACTATTTCCCTCATTGTGTTTATTCTCCACGGCTTCCAAAACACCTGTAGAACTGGCCCTCCTTGAAGGAGAGATCTGACTACTGCCAGAGACTACCTTGCTCGTTGCAAAGCTGAGCCCTGTTCTGATGCAATCCACCTTTTCCAATTATTTTAACAAAAGATGAAGAAAGATAGAGTTTCAGTACTGGTAATTACATGTAGGGAAGTGAACCACGCCACAGAAAGGTGACTTTCTCGTTGACAGTCTCCTTCAGCTCCTCCTGGCATTGTCCCTTACCTGGGTCATGGAGGTCACCTTCCTCCGCTTCCCTTGCCCCTGACACCTGTGCACTGGCTGTAAATGGGGAAGAAAGGATGGGAGAATCCAGAATATTTTTCTCTCACTCTGCTTCAGAAAGTGTTCTCTGGCTGTTGTGATATGCTAGGCCACTGAAGGTGCTGAGTATCGCCATCATGGCCTTAATTACCTTCTCACCTTTGGGTTTGGTGACTTGGCCCCTCCTGGTCACCAGTTCAGTGACTGACCCCTCTCCTCCTATCAGGACTGCCAGGCTCCCTGCACTGGCTGGTCTCTGTGTCACTTCACCTACTTCTATTGGCTTTTCAGTTATTTCATCATCTATGTAACAGATTCCTTGCTTTCTTTCCCCTCCACTTAAAATACATAGAGCTGCTTTATTTTCTGGTTAGACAGTGCAGAATACAAACCAGTTACCTACTCTTCTTCATTTAAAGCAGAGAAAACTGAGTCTCGCAACAATAAAATGTCTTGCTGACAATCCCATGCCTGGTAAGTGGTAGAGTCATGATTTTAACCCAGATCCGTCTGTCTCTCAGATCCACGGTGCCGCCACCACGGCTGGCCAATTCGCAGGTGGTATGAAAAGCTACTGATGAGCTAGGGCTACACTGGCTTCTGCTGGTAGCAGCACTGTGGAGCCCCTGCCCCCTAACTGGCAAGAGATGACCATCTTTTGATTCTAGGAGCTATAGAAAGGGGATTCAGTGTCTTGACCCTGTGTCTTGGAGACAATCTGTGATAGTCTTTCTAAACCTGTGTTGGATAGGTCACTGGGTGGTGATTGACCTTCAAATGGTGAACCACATGCAACTGGGAGGCCTGTCATTGACATTAGTGACAACATGACATGAGACAGGGCAGGAGGAAACGTAGACGATCACCTGAAAGAATAATCTCTGGGCAGCACTAGGAGTGTGCAATAATTAATCAAAATCATCACCAACAGTAAGTGTAGCCAAGTGCAGCTGAGAGTGACAATTGTAGTATTTCCCAGCACACATAAAGCCCCAATCATTCTGTCCATTTTTGAGAAATGTAAATTCAGTTGTTATCTTTAAAACACAAAATGACAAAAAACCTTCATCCTTTGCGCCTTGAAACTGTGTGGTAATATTTACTCTTTTATTGGAAGAAGAGCACCAGTGCCTAACGTTTCACCATTTCACCTCTGAGGCTTCTGGACCATGTCAGAATAAAAGCAATCAATATCAGTTAATAAGCCAGATCAGTGTTATTAGTATTCTTTACAACATTGGCATACTTCATTTTGTGTACAGATTGTCTATGAAAACTTGGGCTTATGTCTTGTCTAGACAATGCCTTACATGGTCCTTCAAATTAATAATGTGCCAGAATTACCTTATGCTTAATGCAGCTGGCTCTATATTGACTCTGGAAATTAAATTTACTCCACAATGCTATTGACAGCTGGGTCTCCAGCATATTTATTGGATTTGAATGAAGATGGGGCTATATTTTCTGCCTTCAAGCAAAATGTTGATAACTCATCATTTTCATAAAACGTGAGAAAGTGCTTTATCTATAAAGGTTCCATCTCTCAATGGACTAAATCAATGTAAGAGCTGTTTGCAATGGGTTGAACTTGCCTCTATGTAAGAAAACAAAAAGGAAACTATCCCACACAGTGTGTAAAACAAGTGCTTGCTGGTTCATTAAATGTGTGGCTCTGAAATCTCAACGCATTTCAAAGAAGTAGTTCAGTCCCAACGCATTTCAAAGAAGTAGTTCAGTTACTCCTTGGGAGTAGTTCACTCCCAAGGAGTAAAACTGTGTCCTATGAATTTGATTTGAACATAATGAAAATTCTGATAAATGTGTATGTTCAAAGTCAGGGCCAGAAACAGGGCTTTCTAAGTTTCTACTGGTTTATTTCATGCATGGGGAGGGTAAGCCATGCACCCTGCCTGAGCCATTTTTTGACTTGTGAAATTGTCCTCTGGAGGGGAAATAAATGTAAACTACTTTAAAGATCAATTATATATGAAAATTCTTTGGCATGCACAGGCTTGCTTTAATAAAACTAACCTATCAACGACTACTAACAGATTTTACTGGCCTCACCTCCAGCCATCCCTGGTATAAGAAGACATAAATGGAAAGAGGTATAACTTTTCTAATTTCTAGAGATACGGTCTATTCTATAGTTGATTTTGAGATAGCTCTTCACATATTGCTGTAAAATAATACAGTCCAGAGTAATTTTAGGGCAAAAGCCCATGAGAGTTGGCTTGCACATGAGGTTAAGAGAATCTCGGTGAGGGTTAATTTATGGGGGACATCACTCACTCATGCACCTCACTGTCCAGCAGCCCATCCACTGGGTTTGATTGTAACATGACTAGTGATCTACATCCTTGACTAAAGTCCTTCTCGTTAAGTTTCAAATAACCCCATGGAGGGGCATTGTAGAGCATTTGCAGTGTGGAGCGACCGACTTAACGATGTCAGATCATAACTGAAGCAGGATCCAGCGGCAGCCACGTTCTGTAGAAAGAGGCAGAAAAGAGCTAGGCTTGGCAAGATTGCTGGGGAGTGGACAGTGCACTGTGGAGGGAGAGTTCCAGCCAAGCTTCATTGCTCTTGTAACTTCGGGTGGACAATGGGGCAGCTCTGTGTAGGTGACTAGAGGCAATGGGCCTCACAGGAGGGTGGAGGACAGTGAGACACAAGAAGAAAGCCTCAGCTAACATGGGAGAATGGTCTAAAGCTGTTCTTACATCTGCCGTGGTCACAGTCACATCAGGGTCCGGTGCTTACATTTGCACACATGTGTTCCTGGTCAGCCCCTTCCTTCCTTCTGCACCTTACTGGACAGAGCTGAGGCTGTGTTCCACGGTGTGAGACTGCAGACCGCATGGCCGGTCGGCAAGGGGAGAGCCCTGGAGACGTGAAGGCTGCAGCCACAGGGTCTGGGAAATGGAGACGTGTGTTCAGTGACCTAATATAATTCTTTAGACATGTGAGGCAAGTGTGGGTGAAGATGACCTGGTTCCCTTTCAAAAGTTATGCCTCAGTGTGTTAGTTTCTTGGGGCTTCCATAGCAAAGCGAGACAGACTGGGTAGCCCAAGACAACAGATTTATTCTCTCACAGTTCTGGAGACTATAAGTCTGAAATCAGGGTGTTGGGATCCCTGCTGCTTCTGTGGGGTCCAGAGAGGATTTCTCCCTCCTCACCCCCTCCCAGCTTCTGCTGTTTTTGTTTTTGTTGTTGGTGTTGTTGTTTGTTTGTTTTTTTGTTTGTTTTGGGAGGGATGGAGTTTCACTCTTGTCACCCAGGCTGGAATGCAATGGTATGATCTTGGCTTGCTGCAACCTCCACCTCCTGGATTTAAGCAATTTTCATGCTTCAGACTCCCGAGTAGCTGGGACTACAGGCACGCACCACCATGCCTAGCTCATTTTTGTATTTTCAGTAAAGACAGGGTTTTACCATGTTGGTAAGCCTGGTCTTGAACTCCTGACCTCAAGTGATCCATTCACCTCGGCCTTCCACAAGTGCTGGGATTATAGGCGCTGAGCCACCATGCCCTGCCCGGCTTCTGGTGTTTCATGACTCTCCTTGGCACCTCTTAGCTGTAGCAGAACTACCCCAATCTCTGCTTGTCATCAGCCAGGACCTCTTCCTAAGTTTCCTGCTCTTATAGGATACACTTCGTTGAATTAGGGTTCTCCCTAACCCAGGAAGAATTCTTCTTAATTTGGTGACATCCTCGGAGACCTCATTTCCAAACAAGGTCCCAGGGGTTAGAACTCCAGTATATCTTTCCAGGGTTACAGTACAATCCATAGCACATAGTGCTGCATGGATGCTGGACACCTCAGAGGGACACTGCTGCTTTTAAAAATAAGCACTGAGTGTCTGATATCCTCCTTCCCACATTGCCTCAGCCACATCTCACAAATGTCTCTAAGTGGCATTTTCATATTCATTCTCTGGAGATTTCCTCTTGACTAGGGATTTTGCAGAAGTGAGTTAATTTCAAAGAATGCACTTTTGAAAAGGAGGCCATGGGGATAACGTTTTACTTTTGAGACCAGTCAGTAGCCAAGTCCATGAGAATTTAGGTCTGCGAGATGATCATGGACAGCCAAGCAATAATCTGCAGAGCCTGACAGCTCCCACGTGGGTCAGCATGGCCAAGAGCAATGCTTCCCTGTTGAAGAGGAAGTCGAGAGGCTGGAAGAGAAGGAGCAATCCTGCTGAAAGCCAGGGTGAGTGATTCCATCAAAAGCTGATGGATATGGCCTTCCAGATTCCGTTCTGGCCATAAACATTCAGGAACAACTTGCTATGATGGCTTATTTATAGAAAAGCAGAACATGTTCATAGCCTGTTGTCACTTGTTACTGGTCAGCCACCATCCCTATAAAAAAGACCTTTGAAACTTAGTAATACAAATGCCCACACCCCCGTCTCATTCTCTCACATTTGATAGACATTTTTGCTTTTTTGCCAATGTAAATCACATTCATTTGGTAATGAAAATCTCCTTATTATTCCTGTGGATGAATCAGGTAATTCCACTATGTTAAAAAATAAAATGGTAATACAATTCCACTTAAAAAAAATTGAAATCAGTCTCTTGAACATCAAGATAAGAAAACATCCTGAACAATAATGTCTCATTGTGACACAATGAGAAAGTTTTCCATGCCAAATCAAACAACGATCTTAACATTGCCAATTTTTATCCATACCAAAAATGAAGACATTTTTTGTAATACAAAATATCCATTGTTCCACCACAGTGGTTCTTCTGTCAAGATTTAACTAATTATCTTAAGTACACTATAATTTCCTCTTACTCACATATTTTTATGTTGTTTTTATTGAGACTTTCCAGAAATAAGGTTCTTGACATGCAATGTTACTTTTCTTAATAATTCAGAGTATCACGTCTTAGAAACATTCTTTATTCTTTCCTTCTGCATGCATTTAGAGATGATATACTTCCTGATGAGTGATGAGCACTGTGTGCAATGAATGAGATGTAGACGTCATCCTCACACCAGTCAGAAAGACTATTATTAAAAAGTCAAAAAACAACAGATGCTGGTGAGGTTGTGGAGAAAAATGAGTGCTTTTACACTGTTGGTGGGAGTGTGATAATGTGGAGATTCTTCAAAGACTTAGAACCAGAAATATCATTGACCCAGCAATTCCATTACTGGACATATATCCAAAGAAATAGAAATCATTCTGTTATGAAGATACACACACACACAACTGCAGCACTATTCACAATAATAAAGATATGAAATCAACCCAAATGCCCATCAATGATAGACTGGATAAAGAAAATGTGGTACATATACACTCTAGAATACTATGCAGCCAGGGATATGGATGGAGTTGGAAGCCGTTATCATCAGCAAACTAATACAGGAACAGAAAACCAAACACCGCATATTCTCACTCATCAGTGGGAGCTGAACAGTGACAATACAGGAACACACTGGGAGTCAACAGCACACACTATTGGGGTAAGGAGAGCCTCGGGAAGAATAGCTAACAGACGCTGGGCTTCATACCTAGGTGATGTGATGATCTGTGCAGCAAACCACCATGACACATGTTTACCTAGGAAACAAACCTGCACATGCTGCACATGTACTCCGGAACTTAAAAATTGGAGGAAAAAAAGCTATGAACTACTTCACTCATATTTAAAATAAAAAGAAGGGGCTGAGCATAATGGCTCACTCCTATAATCTCAGCTCTTTGGGAGGCTGAGGAGGGTGGATTGCTTGAGTCAAGAAGTTTGAGACCAGCCTCAGCAACATGGCAAAACCCCATATCTACAGAAAATACAGTAGTTAGCCAGGCATGGTGGTGTGTGCCTACAGTCTCAGCTATGTGGAAGGTTGAGATGGGAGGATCACTTGAGCCTGGGAGGTGGAGGTTTTCTGTGAGCTGAGATCTCACCGCTGCACTCTAGCCTGGGAAACAGAGTCAGATCCTGTTTCAAAAAAAAAAAAAAGGAAAAGGAAAAGAAGGGGAGAGGAGGGAAGGGGAGAGGAGGGCAGGGGAGGGGAAAAGAGGGGAAGGGAAGGGAAAGGAGGGGAGGGGAAAAGAAGGGAGAGGAGGGGGAGGAGAGGAAGGGAAGGCGGGGAGCAGAGGAGAGGAGAGGAGAGAAAAAGAAGGTGTTGGACTTAATTATCTCTGAATTTTCCCTTTTGAAACATAGAAATTTGATACCTTTAGTTGTTTCCTGCACAATTTCTGTTTTCCATTACCCTTCAATGTGCCACATCATTCAGATCCGTGTTCTTGTATCAGCTCATGTGAAGGTATCAAGCTTGTCCACATCAAATCTTTTAACCAATGTCAGAAACTACAATCCTGCAACATCAGTTCATCAAGAGCCTGAAGTTACTAGTACCCCAACAAAACTTTGAGTAAAGAAAGTATACACTAAGTGATTCTCAGCAAACTGCATTTTATCACAAAATATAATTGTTGATCTGTTCAAACCCAAAACTTGAAATAAAACATATGCATGTGAAACTCTCTTTAATAGAGAAAATTCCAATGTTGTTAAGTTATCCAAATTACAGAACTATCAACGCAGATCACAGTGGCTGACTGAAATAATTGAATGAATTCTGTTTATATTCTCTGTCTTGCTTCTTGACGATCTAGGTGTAGGTTTTAACAATTTACTGGTATTATTTTACAGTTGTCAGATGAGAGTTTGTGCTGTTATTTCCTCCCTCCCTCCTAATGGAGCTCAAGTCTTTGAATGAGTTATCACTGAGCAAACATAGAACATGTTTTCTAAAGACAAACATTTTTGTATGAGAAATTGTATACTTTATCACTAAGAAAAGAGCATTTTTGTGTAATAGCAAAATTATGATATTTACATATGCTTCACTAAATTCAGAATGAAATCCAATTAACATTAAGCAACCTGGAGGCTGGGCTAATAGGGGACCATCCTTCACACAGTTTTATTCCTGTGGTCCTGGTTTGGTTGTTATATGAGCCTAATCTTTGCATTAGTTCTGTAGAGGTTTAAACAGGAAGTAGAAAATTTGGTAGGAAAATAACTGTTTATGTTATTGAGAAATACTTGGATTTGTCTCATGAAAACAGCCACTGTCAAATCTAGAATAGTGTTTCATGAGTTATAATAGAAGTAGCTTCTTTATGTGAAATTCATGCTTCCATATTTAGAGTGTTTTCTACCTGGTCCAGAAGAAATGACATATGTGGTAGTTTCATGCTGTTTCAGTGATCTTAACATGACTACATGGTGAAATAAACTCTGGATAGGGTTTGCATTCAATAATGAATAGATTGTTATTTATAATGTTGGTAAAACGGAGTTTTAATCATGCATCTGACTTCAGCAAGTCACTATACCTCAGAGACTCATTGCTCTCATCCACAAATTAACAATTCCCCTACATCTGATATTTATTGTAAGAATTAGATGGGGCCACATGTTGGAAATTGTTTGGATACCATTCAAGCCCCATGTACACAAAAGAAGGTGTTGTTACCTAATTGCTTAAGGGAACTACTCTATGTTATCTGCTTGCTTTTAACAAGGGAAGGCCAGAAAGACTAACTTCTGTCTTCTCCACAGCAGAGGAGGTGGTGTGTGTAACACTTGGACGGAGGAGATGGGAACTCAATGACAACCCTTTTCAAACTCTGCCAAAGTTTTCTTCTCTTGGAAACTATAGGCATTCATCTTAGGGGGCTTTCCTGTTCAAATAGCTTTCCCTACCCACATAAAGGGAACGCCCGCTCTGAGGTATGTTAACATGTTTGTGCAGTTGTGTCATTTACATTGACCATATGTTAATGGTATGTACCCAAGAGCTAGTCTTATTATAAGAGGGTTATACATCAATAGTTCTGGAAAACATATAAGTGAATAGGGTTTTTCAAAGGGCATGCTTCAGTGAATATGCATTCCTGGAGCTCATCTATAAAAAGATTTTCAGGCACACATTCAGCACTTGGTCTTAATTTTCTGTTGATTTCTAAGCTCTACCAAACCACAAGTATCTCTGTGGGCTTCTCAACCAAGCTGGTTTCACAGATGTAAGTGGAGCGACGGATCTTATCTTAAATCAGAATTACATGCAACAAAGAAAAACATTAAGGGATGGTACAGAGCTCAAAGGCTTTACACATTCCCCTAATAAGCCATTTTGCAATGTCAGTGCCTCATTTGTGTTGAGAGTGATCATCCAATGTAGGCAATGAAATACATATCATGAGAGACACTTTGTTCTTTGTTGTCTGGCTTATATTTTTCTATCTTAATGCATTTTTTTCTCTGTAAAAACTTCTTGAGTGTCCAATGAAAAGAAACCTGTTAATTTTTTTTTGAACAGGGAATTGCAGCACTAAAATATGAAAATGCAACGTGTTCCTTTATTAATTTTTTAACATGACATATTTCTATATGTACTTTTTCTATTGAATTTATGACAGCTGTGTTATGAATGCCATCAGAAGAAGAGCATTGCCCACTCACCGTAGTCATCATCCTCAGCCACCTTTCTCTCCAGTAGCTTCCCCATGAGCAAGTTAACATGCTTTTCTGAGAGTTAAAGTGTAGCCCTGAGCTGGTCCTGATTCACAGTTCCCTCCAAATAATGGTCAGGGAATAGGTCCTAAACTCTTTTGAAAGACAAAAAAAAAAAAAATAATAAGTGTGAATATCACAAAGAGGCACTCGAGAATCAGGGAAGTATTAAAATTTTCAGTAACTATCATTTCATTTGTAATCCAGTGCTGACTGTCTGGGGCAGGCCCCAACACTCTACAGAATGAGTTGTAAGGAACCCCGGTGACCTCTCATTATGCTTGGGGCAATTTGGCCTTAAAGGGAGCACTCATATGTCATGGAAGTCAATACATTTTTTCATAAACATTATGTACACAACAAATGAAAAAATAATTAAATCCATCTTTGAGCACAAAAAGGAAACTCACTGGTAATACATTTTTTAAAAAAACTCCACAGCATGCCTTATCTTATAGAATGTTTTGCAAATGCTGATTTTTAGTTATGATGCCAGATTTTTTTAAGTGTGACATTTTCAGTACTATATTGAGCTCTTCTAATTCTCAAAGAATGCTCAGAAGTATCTTTCATTACCCCATTCGAGCTGAAAAACATCTTGAAGACTAATCATTATTTTAATAATAGAAACTAAATTATCCATAAATTTTCCTTCCTTTCTCCCCTCCCTCCCTCCCTCCTTTCCTTCCTTTCTCCCTCCTACCTTCCAGCCTTTCCTCCTTCTCCCTTTTCTCCTTCCTCCCTTCCTTCTTTCCTTTCTTCCTTCCTTCCTTCTCTTCTTCCTTCCTTCTTTCCTATCTCCTTCCCTCCCTTCCTCCCTCTGTTCCTTCCTCCTTTCCCTTCCATCTGAATCTTCCTTCCTTCTTCCCTGTCTCCCTTCCTCCCTCCCTTCCTTCCTTCCTTCTCCTTCTCTTCTCTCTCTTTTTTTTGGGGGGGGGAGGGGGTTGTATCATCCAGCAGGACCCCAGGTAAGAACCATAGCTCTAAATGCCATGCTGTTGTTAAAGAGGCCAGTGATATTACAGCAAATAAACATTGACAGTAAAATACGGGTTCAATATTAACTCTACTTAATTAGGCAGTCTTGTAACCGAAAGTCTTTTCAAATGAAGAAACATTATTTCATTTTACTATATTGGATAACGGTTTCCAGGCCTTATGCCAAGAAGCTGGCAAAGGTAGAGAAGACTGAATTTGGAAAAGACACAGATATTGTTTGCATATAATATGCTTCCACAGAGCAAACATTCTTCATTTATTTCCAGGAAAATATGTAACAATCATATTTATGACTTTTAAGACATTTCCCTTTTGTGGAGCAAAAGCTTAAGTGACTTTGGATTGGAAATTTCAATGGAGAAAAAGAGAGGTTGAGGCATTAATGCCATTTAGAGAGGAAAAAGCAAACCACTACTGACTCATTCTCTGATTTATTTGCCGGAAAAACAGCCTTCATAAATAAAAAGGCTTTTGTTTATCTGTTGTAGCTCATTCATTTATTAATTTGATTTTAAAATAAAGCTTTATTTTCACTGCCAGACATTTCCCTGAGGTTAGTAAATAAGGATAGTTTTATTTAGTCATAGGGATTTTAAGGTCTTCTTAATCTTTCTGTCTTTCTCTTTCTTGGCTCTCATCAGTCAAAGAAAGCACCAGATATACCTATTATCCGATACTCTGTAATTTTACTGGCACCTCAAAGACTGAAATGTCTTAGTGTATCCTGAGATGTGTAAATCTGTTTTCTTTTCTTCCACATTCTGTTTTTCCTTTGTGATTTTCTTGGTGAGTTAAAATCAGCATGGCTATGAGCTCCAGCTATTGACTCTGTATAATACTACCTGTAATAGCAATTAGCAATTCATCCAGTATGATTCTCTGTATATGTCGAGTGAAGCAGATGTGTGTGTATGCATGCATGTGAGTGTGTGTTAAAACTGAGCATCCTGTTTTCCTGGTACTTTTGAGCAGGTGAACTTCACAGCTTTCAGACTGCAAAAACCAGTATTCCTATTTGGTTAGTATATTAGAAAATCATTTACTAGTGATGCTTAATATATGACCTGTTGTGAACTAATAAGTTGAAGAATTCACATATTTTGAATCCGGTAAAGAAAAATGATTTATGAATGTTTCGCCTCATAAAGATTTGTACAATAGAAGATATAAAGTAGATTGGGAGAAATGAATGAGATTCAAATATCTATGTCTCATAAAACCTTTTGTTCTGTATAAATATATCCAATATCCATCTTTATTTTGCTCTGGTCAAAGATATCCAGGTTAATTTCAAATAGAAAAAAAAAATACACACGTTCTTTCTAGTAACATTTTTTTTTAGAAAAGCAACTTACTTAACAATTCTCACACAGAGAGTGAAAATTCCAACACAACTCAGGCTTGTTGTCCTAAAAAGGAAACCCTTGCTGTCTGCGGAGGGGTAAGCCTAATGCCTGTGCTCCTGGGTTTTGATGCAGCATCCTAGGAAAGAAAAGGAGAGGACTGAGCAGGCAGAAACACCTTCGGGAAGGTGCATTAAAACCCCCGGTCACTCCTGCTAGAACTTCCTTCTCTAATTCCCTTTTCATTCGGGTTATCTTCTGCTCTGAAACAAATGGCCCCTGCTCCATGAAATTTATATGAAATTTACGACCGGAAATGTCCCTGACAGAGCTGTTTTCCACCCCTTCCTTCCCATCCGCACAGCTCAGTCTGCGTCCGATGGCGAGGCCTGGCACCTGCTTACATCCATAGCCCCTTGTATCTCATGATCATGGAGAATTTACACCAGGAGATGTCTTTTCCTCAATTATCATAATGGCATTATTTTGTCAAGTGGTTAATCATTATTTCAGAATAATTACACTGTTCGGATGTGTTCAGTGTATAAAATCCTGACTAAAAGCTTTTCCACTGCGTTCATAGATAGTCCCTGCTTTAAATCAAGCTGCAAATAGGATCTCACATTTAAAAGATTATCAGGAATCAGCAAGCAAGCATTAAGCTTATTTGGTTTCATAGTTTTCAATCTTTCTTCAAGCTATATTTTGCCCTTCGCCCTTGGTAAAGGTATGGAGAAGAGTTTCAGATGAAGTGCGATTTTTTCCAGGATAAAGATTTCAATAGAAAAGCTAGCAGAAATATATCTCTCTACCATGTTTTTTTCTTTTGTAAGCATTTTTATCTACCTTTAATAATATTGATAATCATTGTGCTTAATTTAACTTTATTGCACTTTAGCTAATCACCACCTATACACAGTTATTAAACCCCAATGAAATATTGGGCTTATTTCACAAAAAGCATTATTGTAAGTTTGTCCTGGCACAGACCCACAATAACCTCTGCAAATAATTAAAACATTATTTACCTGGGTTTCTGTATCCAATTTGTCTAGTAGCACTTTCGTTATCCTGGAAAGACCTGGTGATTCATTAACAACTTTTTGAGATCTACAGAGCTTTCATTGGCAGCTCGTTTCTATTTTCCTGTGTTCCACCACTGCTTTCCCCTTCATTTCTTATATTTCAAATTGCAATGGTTTCAGTTGTTAACTTATAGGCAAATTTCTAATAACCTCCGCAAATAAAATGCAATTATTTTTCACAGACAGCAAGGAGGTTAGTGTGCATTGAGATCCAAATAACCATGCCAAGAAAACAGGCAAATACATAAAACCTCCAGGTAGATCTTCTATTTCAAATAATAATTTGAATGTTGTCTCTTATTTTTTTTTAACATAAATTGAATTACATTTCTAATTATACCAGTAGTGGGAAAAAGAATTTTGCTGGGCTGGGTTCCTCTCATGAGTCCGACCTGCGCATCTCACTAGGTATCCAGCATCTTAGACTCACTGTGCCCACGAGACCCCACTGCAAGGGGCAGTGCTCACCATCACCCTTCACCTCTGTAAATGGCATCACCGTTTACCCAGAAAGGCAGGCCCCAATCTTGGACTTCCTTGTTCATTCCTCTCCCTTGCTTTTCACATATAATGTCCCCAGGAGTGTGGGTCTGCACCACGACAAAACTTACCTAACCCTTTGTGTGAAATAAGCCTGATATTCATTGGGGTTTAATAATAATTTTAGATGGATGGTGATTAGCCAAAGAGCAGTGATAGAAATCCCCCTCTCTGTTGTTAAATACATTCCTGGGGTGATCACTGCTCCCCTTCTCCAGTCATTAAGCCCTCATATAAGGCACCGTAATCTCCTACCTAGAGGCAGCCAGCCTCCCTGCCTCGACCCTTGAACACTCTGTTGAGTGAGCTCTTCATATTGTGAGTCTAATCATGTATCTCAGTCACATAGTTTAGCACTCCAGCAGCTTTTCCTTCTATTAATTGTGGAACCCAAACTCTAGGCAGTCCTGTCTACTCACATGCTGGTTCCTAGGCCACCCCTGACCATCCTCCCTTGCCCTCTGTTTGCTTAGCTATATCCTCATCCTTGATAACTCGTCATTATTTCCAGGAAGAGAACACAGCCAGAATAAGGGCTGCTGATCTTAGAGACAGAAGCCATTATTCTCGCTGTATTATCTTCCTGGAAAGCTGTTTCCTCACACCTTGAGAGTGCTTGTTCTTTATCCTTCAAGTTTAACCTCAACTGCATCTTCCTTACAGAAACTGGTCACCTTCCCTCAATACTTTCAGGAGAAGCCACGGATACTAACTTTGCGGGCTGATTTTTAGACTTTTCTTATGCATTTCTATACAAGAATATATACTGATTCAAAGACATAGATTTCTTTTTAATACAATAACCATAGTTTTATAAAATCAATGGCAATTTCCTTATTTCCTAACTTGGAGATCATCTTTTGTTACATATATGGTTGTATCTCATTTTTTAAAGCTGTTAAATAGCAAATTTTAGTTTTATTTTTCAATTTTTTAACTAAAACTTTTAGAGAATATGCTGATAAATTGGACGTCAAAGGTAAGAGAAATCAATGAATTCAAGATAGTTACTAGATTATAGCCTTGCAAAATAGCTTATTGACCCATTCTTACCTCAGAAGCCATTCTCTTATAAACTCTTCTTGCACACATGAAACTTTGCCCTGTGGTCGATGTCAAAACATAAATTGCTACGTGCTAGAATGCATTTTTTTTCAAAATGTACTTCCAACTTGACCTCAAAGTCATTGAGTCTATCCACACTGTCATCAGCAGGATGCATTAGTCTATATATCAAAATTTAAAATTTTAGCCAATTTTAGGCAGTGTATGATATTTTCCTACAATATAATGAGCTCAAATAAAAAGCTTTCACTGTAAATGCAGCTTGCAACTGGAAATTCTCAACTTAATAACTTAAATTGAGAAGAAAATACTGGGAGAAACACCTAATACAGATGATGGGGAGATGGGTGCAGCAAACCACCATGGCACATGTATACCTATGCAACAAATCTGCACGTTCTGCACATGTATCTCAGAACTTAAAGTATAATAAAATAAAAATAAAAGTATTTCAGAGTAACTAAACATAGAGAGGCCAGTGGAGAGCTGAGGGGAAGGCTCATGTTTGAAACCACTCAATGGGTTGCAGCACTTTTCATCTTTTCATGAGCCTGCCTTTTCACAAACAAGTCAGTTCTTTCAACATAGCTCCTGTATTTTTTGTTTATATATCACGGAAACCAGCATTCCATCCGGAGACCCATCTAACACTCAGTTTATGTTTCCCTAAATAGTCACATCCTTTGTGATTTCGATCAGGTCCTAAAATAAAGATTATTGATTGTTGAGTACATCAAGGCTGCTCTTTCGTTCATTAGTTTTCTTTATTTGATTTCTGCAAGGCCCATCTATTGCTTTAAGGCTTTGGGAGATATCCACGTGAAGATTCATCATTTAAAGTAAATGTGGCAAATACAATTCTTTCTGAATATAAAGCTCAGAATGGCTCACTAGGGAATCTCAGTCATTAAGGCTGAGAACGTATAAATCTCTCTGAGGAGGGATAAAATTTCAAAGAAGACACTTCTTCAAAGTGAATATCAGAAGAATACTTTTTCTAAATATAACCCAATGTGAAATAGAGTTGAGACATAATTCCCTTAAAACTGCCTCTGCATGGCCAGAAAGCTATTCCTGAAGCCAAAGCATAGAGAACACTCCCCAGAAATCACAGTTTGGGCTGGATTGTGAAGACTGCTTTTTGTCTTTTTGGAAAATGTGGAGGAATCTGAAACAATATGTACTTCTTATAAATATAATAAACCCAAGCCAGAGATCATGGATTGCATGCACAGATTCCCCAGATCTGTGGGCTGTGGCATGTGGAAACCAGGCTCAACTGAAAGTCCCGAGTGTTGCCCCTACACACTGCGGTCTCCCAGATGTGCGCCTGCAGGAAGGGGGAGGCGCTCGTCAGGAAGCTCCAGGCACATCTTGTCCTCCGTCTTTTTGGGGAACTCTCAGAGGTAAAACCCCAAAGCGAACATGACAGATTTCCTGCATGGCATTGACCCATTGAGGTAATCGAAGGCCTTCCAGAGCCCCTCTTCTGTCACTCATCACATTCCTACAATTTGGAAGAAGAATCCAGATTATCTTACTGGTCTCTCTATCCCTAAAATATAAGGTTAGTGGCCTTTAGATCATTCACCGCTGAAGAATGTCAGTTACACATCAGAGAACTGCAACTACAGCACCAGGTAGCTGTGTCCAGAGGAACTAAAGGCTGTTATCTAGTCTCTCAGCTTCAGCACCATGACATCTGGCACCAAATGATTCTTTGCTGTGAAGGGCTGTTCAGCTCACTACAGGCCACTTAGCATCATCACTGCCTCTCCCCATGGGAGAGCAGTGGCCCACTGTCAGTTGTGACAAGTAAAACTGTCTCCAACGATTGCCAGATGTCCCCAGGGGGAGTAGGCAAATTACCTCATATTGGGGTTCATTGACAAGACTGCCAAGTTCATGCTTCACTAAATTTTATTTCTCAGCGAAAACAATTATATTTCAAAAAGTACAAGCTGACGAAATCAGCTTCAAGAAATGCTTGTGATTAACACACCTCGTACTTTGGTTCTGTGAAAATTTCAATCATGGTGTCTATGTCCTTAATTTCTTCATTATAGTGACTAAATATAATATGTGTGTCACATTTGGGTTCTAGATAAAACAACTGCTTAGATTAGGGACACCATAAGTGCACATTATCCCCCAAATAATTCTTAAATATATAGCTGCTTTTGCCAGAAGAAAGAAGCAGGCTGGGAAATGCTAATGAAAATAAGGTTTTTCGCTGAAAGTCCCAGCACAGCTTTCTTTATTTAAATGAGCTTCTGTGTCTTGGAGTGCCTTGAGTTATACTTGTATGTTATGCCTGCTTACAATGTAGATGATAGCCTAGGCTTCTACTAGTAAAATGACAGCTGCTCATTTCTAATTTTCCCTATTGTTTATTGCTTTGGCTTCTGTTGTTTGAACATAGATTTGATGAGGACGCTACTGAAGTGTTAATTTGGAAATTTATTGCGTCTACTAATAAAATTGTAGAATCTGTTCTCTTTCACAAACTGGTCAAGCAAATTGAAAGACCTACAGACTTCCATGTCCAAGAGAAATCAAAGGAATCGCTTTTCCAAAAGGGGGAAAAAAGTTAAGAAAAGTTGGTGTTGAAAGTCAGAGACTGAGCTATGAAACTTCTAGGTAAAAGTGAAATGTGGTTAGTCCCAGCCAAGGAAGAAAGCAGGATTCACGAGGAAAATAATGAGTAATTGTTCACTGTCCACACAAGATAGTTCTTTTTCTTCCTGAAAACAAAAGCATTTCAAATTCATTCATGAAAACATTCACAGAAGGAAAATTCGGAACGTTGTTTTTGGGATAGGAAAGAGTATCCCCTCGGGCCTGTTAAATCATCAATGCTGGGTTCAGAGCAGGAGACGGTACAACAGTAGGGCCATTGTCACCCACCTCCGAAAACCCACAGAAAGCCAACGTCAACAGCAAGATGGAAGCCAACAGGGCATAGCAGAGAGCATCCGTTTCTCTCTTTTTCCTCCTCCTCTGCCTTCAAATTCTCTTTTCTATATAGCAAAAAATTTATGTCACCATTTTGTTTTATATCTTCTATTTAAAACCTGTACTGAATTTGAATTGACAAAGTTGATCAAAACTCTTTCTACAGCATGGTGCTATGGGCTGGAAGAATCAACTGGACTACATCCCAAGCTTTTATTCAAGCACCAGCAAGAAATTAATCCTCACTCAAAGACACTCAAGCTTGGTTCCTCAAGTCTTCAGGGGCTTTCTTTATATCACAGCCACATATTTAATTCCTTATTTATATTTTGCAGCAATATATTGTTTCATAGTTACCTACCATAGCCAGAATAAAACTTACTTGATATGATGGTGAGGATGAAGGCTAAGATCTATGCTCCTGTTTTCACTACGACAATTTTTTTACTGTTTACTCTTTGGCAAATATCTTGTAAGTTATTATAGGAAAAGTATTATGGCTTTCATTTTTTAAAACTGACAGAAACAGAACAATACAATGATTTTTTTCATCAAATGTCATGCTGACAAATAATGTTAATAATAACAACATATACTAACAAATAATTTTTTAAGATTTATTTTAGATTACAATAGATTACCTATTTAAAATCTGATTTAAAAAATCAAATTTAGCTTTAGATGATTTTCTGCAGTTCATGGTGGCGTACAGTGAAAAATAATGCATATTCTGGACCTCAGATGATTGCATTCATGTTCTGTCTCTGACACTTACCAGCACATTTTCTGGAGAAGATAATCAATCTCTCCATGCCTCAGTTTCCTGACCTGTAAATTGGTAATAAGGTGAGTAATTACCTCATGCAGTTGGTGTGAAAATTAAGTGAATGGCATATGTGAAGCATTCAGGCCACTGCCTGACACACAGGTGTTCAAGACACGTTACCTCTGAGTTTTCCTAACATGATTCCTCTTGGATTCAATGCCCAGGAACAAGGGAGGGAGCCCCACAGCATCAGACATGCTGGTGTCATGACTGACAGTTATGAGTGTCTGTTCAGGTATGTACTGCATGCAGCCAGCCTTTGGCAAGCCGCGTGTTTATCCCTAACTCTTTACGCCTAAGAAGAAATCAAGGAACAGATGGGCCCCACATCCAGGTCTTCCTCCCTCAGACCCTGCACATCCCTAGTCCAGTCTGCTTCCATTCAGATCCAAGTACCACGCTCTCTCTTCCTATTTACATCCTTCTGGAATCCCTTGATCTAAAAATATTCTTTGCATGTTTGCTTAGAAATCTAACTTAACATCTGAATTGCCTCCAGTTGTAGAAGCTGCAAGTCAGAGAATATATTAAGAAGCACACTTTAAAGACATTTATTAAACATATTATACAAGGACATCTTCTATAGAACAGAAAAAAACAGATGGTTGAGAAGTAGTGGCCATGAGTGCAGGATCCCAGTCTCAACAACTGGTGGACTTTTCACCTTGAGTATAAGTTGATGCAAACTAGAATCTAACGCATCCATCGCAAAAATAATTTTAAAGATAACATAAACTCTACTTGTTTTTTCATCTCCTTTCATTCTTGCTTTTCTGCTACATTTTTAGACAATAATTTATAAGCCCAATTTCATTTATGTGGATGAAATACTTTTTTTAAGTTGGTAAGTCAGCAGAAATGTGATTTCCAGAATTCAGTGTTCTGCCCATTATTCAAGAAATTCTTTACATCCCTTCCTGTGTCCTGAGAGTTAGGCTTCCTGGATTTTCTGGCCTCTGAGACTTGGAGCAAGTCAACTTGCCTGTGAGGTGCATAAATACCCAACCCCTTATCTTACCATATGCTGCCCTGGTGTGATCAGAAGACCTCTCTGCCTCTACAATATCACCTGCCAAAATGCAGATGAATTCTCAACTTAGAAAGAAAATTAATTACCCTTGAACTTTTAATGACGTGGGTGGTAAAACCTACTTCACAGAAAAGCAGAGCCTTGCTTTGCTGGAGAAACTGTGGAAACATTCCATGAGGATGGTCACTTCTGCTCTTCTGACTCAGAATCTGGGAACCTTTTGATCCTCCTGTGGTTAACACCCAGGCCTCTCACTTCAACACTTGAGACAGGGTTATCAAACTGAACAAAAAGTTGTATGCACCCAGAATATTTTATTTCAAAAGGAAAGAACTTTTCTTGTATCCCACTTTCTCCTGAATTCTCACACTTTTTTTTTTTAATTGCTTTCAATGTAAAATAAATAAGTCTCCTGCTCATAATTTTTCTTACTACAGTGGTTAGGACAGTTAGCCCATTTATTTTCACTGTCAAAGGTTCACAGTATGATGTAACGTTTCTAAGATTTGACAGCCATTTTCTTTGTGTTGCCTTCCACTTAGGCCACACATCAGTAAACCACTCGTCTGTCAAAAAGAATCTAACTTCAAAACAATTCCAGTTAGGGTAGAATAAAACCTCACTACTCACCTCTCTGCCACGTGTAAACAAATGGACTGGCATGCAGTGAGGGAAAGTGATAGTTTTTTTTCTGGCATTATTTTTGAAGGGTGTAAACTTATTTCAGTCTGATGCAGGCTCACAGACCACTGGGGTCCTAAGGGGTCCAGATCTGGAAGAGTTGAGTTACAGTGGGAGGATTGCAGATGCCCTACCCAGCACTGGGGGCTGTGGTAGAGGAGAGAGGACACGGACTCTGAGTGTCCACGCTTAGTAAAATTGTATGAAACAATTGTTAGGGAAGTTTATGCAATAGGAAGTGTGGGAGTTGAAAGGCATAATATTTATTTGGATTAGATACCACAAATTTTTATTTGCCCTAAGAAAACTTGCACTGGAAAGAGAAGATTTGGAATCATTCCTTTAATAGATCTAAGGGATAACATTTATTTTTTTAAGGCTGAAGAATACAGAAAGAACATTCTTCTGCTTTATTTATTTTTAATTGAAGATGCTATACAAGCATTTGCCAAATTATTCAAGTGAGAGCCATAGTTAGGCAATGCAAGTGGGAAGAGAGGAGCAGTGCATACCAACAGCGAAGAGTCTATTTATGGATATTACCACACGTAATGAAAGCCAAATAGTTGTCGCTGTATTAAATTTAGAGTATGCTCCTAATAATACTCTCCATGTGTGAAACAGTTGGCCGGAAGTATCAACGTAAGAACAAGTTCATGATGGTTGGATGGCTAAGAAACTAGTGCAAATAGTTAAGGATTAAATAAATAAAAGAGCTGAATTTGAACAAAAAAAAATTGCACAGGCTACAAGACTTTGTAGTACAAAGAAGTAGGTTGTCTGTTCTGAATTATCTTTTTATGTTGCATTCAAAAATGTTAACTACATAATTGTCAGATAGCGTCTTTGCAGGCAAAGCCAGAATTTTCCCCTTAATATGCCCAGTGAAAATAGATGAATTTGAAAATAATATTTTATTGCTCAAGTGGATGCAGAATGCTAGGCTTAATGTGTTAAAAATAATCACTTGCAAATTTAATTATACTTCTTATGCCACTGTCTTTTCAAATCTAAGTAGGATATGTATGAATTCTCTGATTCCTGATTGGAAGGAGACTTCACAAAAGTATCCCTATAGCTTTATCTGTTCACTGCAGCCTGTTGGCCAATTCATTCATTCAGAAAAAAATGATTCAAGACAAGAATTTGACTGTACTCAAGAAAGAAATGGTATCGTGCAAGATTAATCTACATTAAGTTCTGTTTTCTTAATTGTAAATGTTAATCTTTCACAGAACACAAACATAAAAATGCTTCAGAAATTTTTAAAAAATGGATCTATGTTTTCTAAAGTCATTGCAGGAAATTCTACCAACTCCTTCATAAACACACTCTCAAACATGATGACAACAAATTATGGAGACTGCTCTGGGTGTCCACGGATGTCAGCAACATGGCTGTGAAACTAAGACAGGGGAGAGAACATCATGTGATTCCAACAATCAAACAAATGTCTCAAGAATCAAAATCAGTTTTTGCCAAGTTTAGGACAAATACATAAGCTGGGAGGCTGCCTCTCCCTAGGGTGTTGGCTGCGATTTTCTCCTATTTTTTCCAACTCTTTTCAAAGGTCAAGCTCATAAATACAAAATGTATTGCCCCCAATAGTTACTCTCTTGTAAAATAAAATTTAAAAAAATTCAAAAAAGTTGTTTTGCCTACAATTAAAAAAAATTGAGAATATATTTTCCATCACATCCTTTACAGCAAAAAAGAACACTGAGCTTTCCAGTCTCCAAATGTTATTTAATTTTTACCATTCATGATTGATTGTTTTAAAGCGTTTTGTAACACAGTAGTTCCCCCTTATCTGTAGTTTCACTTTTTGTGGTTTCAGTTACCAGGTCAACTACGATACAAAAATGGAAAATTCCAGAAATAAAAAAATACAGCATTTTTAAATGGTGAGCAGTCTGATGAAATCTCACACTTTCCTGTGTTAACTCGCCTGGGACATGACTCCTCCTTTCGTTCGGCAAATGCATGCTGTCTACACCTACAGACCCAGCAGTCACTTAGCAGCCCTCTTCTTTACGGAAAGACCGTCCTTGTATCTCAGTGCTTGTGTTCAAACAGCAATTATTTGACTTAATAATGGCCCCCAAATGCAAGAAGACTGGACCTAATTTGTAAACTAAACTTTATCATGGATGTACATGCACAGGAGAAAACAGTATATATAGAGTTTGGTACTATTTGCAGTCCCACCCTATCACTAAGGGTCTTGAACTATATGCCCCTTAGATAAAAGGGGACCAATGTACTTTGTGGGAAATGCAAACTGTGTTTCAGGTTGTGTGACAGCAAAATAGTCAAAGGAATCTGTGGCCGATTAGACCCCCCCGTCACTTGGAAGCC
Source organism: Cheracebus regulus (assembly GCA_963574635.1). Classification (NCBI taxonomy): domain Eukaryota; kingdom Metazoa; phylum Chordata; class Mammalia; order Primates; family Pitheciidae; genus Cheracebus; species Cheracebus regulus. Next base: position 4,689 of record CAUYQU010064866.1, on the reverse strand, counting down.
ACTGTCAGATATGCCACTGCCCTCCAGTGGCTTCCTTTTACACACATTCTGCCTTCCCTTGACAAACCCAGTGCCATTTGGTCCTTGCCCAAAAATTGTGACCCCATCTTACAGCTTGTATTCTAGCCCTCCAGTCGCACCGGCCTTCCTTTTGTCATGGGAACGAAAGAGTCATTCCCCGGCCTTGTAGACTGTGCTCTGGTTCTTCAGAAGCCCCTTCTCATGTCCGTCTGTATCCAGCTGTTTCCTCCTTGTTCTGCAGATCTCAGCTCTCCATGTTCCTTCTCAGACAAGCCTTCCTTGCCTACCCCGTCGACAGAAACCACCCAAGCTTGGTGGTCGTTTCCTGTGCTCTACCCACTGACATTTGCTACTGTCACTTTGTTTTGGTATTTATGAATTGGGCTATTTCCTTTCTCCTCCCCTAAAAGGAAAGGTTGGTGAGGCTCAGGCCTTCTTTGTTTTTTCACTGGGCAACTGTTGTGTCTTCCAACATGAATACAAAGAGTTGTCAGGGAGGCTTGACAGACTTTTGAAGCGTGGATGGATGGACAGATAAATAATTACATGAATAAAGGAAAAATGACAGGGTGTAGTAACAGATAACAGAATACCCGTTATGGATCCAGTTGGTGGGTGAGATTGGACCAGTGCAGACCCAAGCTTCAGCTGCTAACAAAGTCAGATGTCATGGTCCAGGTTTAGACATTGCGTTGGAAAAGAGACTCCTATTTCAGTTTAAAAAAGGGGTGGAAGGGACAGACTTCAGGTGCAAAGCTGAGCTGGGAGTCCTGACCTTGGTGACTGAGGCAGAAGTGGATGGATCACTGGTCTGGGCTGAATGCAGATCCCAGGTGAAGGACTGCTTCTGCCTTAATTCAGTCTTACTACACAATTGCTTTGTTTTATACTTGATATGGCATGCATTCAGTCAGAAGACGAATTTCTTCCAAAAAATCTTTTTTTTTTTTAAAGGGAATAACTAATGTACCTAGTAGGTTCCCCCATGAAGAGCTTTGCAAAAGATTCCTGTAGCATTTTCTGTTTATAATCAAATGAGTGACAGCCTTTTATAGAACACTTCTGTGTCAACACATACTCCATGCCAGCATTCCCTTTTCAATTGTGTGTTTGCTGTTTGCTTTGTTTTGTTTTTCTTGTCATTTTCTTCAACAAGATTCAATGTGGGGGAGAGGTGTTGACTAACCCGCTGCTCCTGAAAAACCGTAAAAGTAACTTAGATTCCAACACTCTTCAACATGCAGCTGTTCATCCTGTGAAGGATCTTGGCAGCTACAGTTCAAGATGAATATTGAAATGCAAGAGATTACAAGTCATATTATTATATTGTTATATGATTATTGTAATATGAAGTTGAAAATAAATGATATGCTGAAAGGCATGGTTGTTGAAATCCTTCTTGCAGAATATAAAGACAAATAAATTACTCTCATATTTTTTGTGAGAGTTGACCAGTGTTAGCATGTGAAACTAATATGATAAATTAAAACACCCTGGTTGAGGTTTTATTGTGTAAGAACACTAAATGTAGTGTTATTGGTGGGAAAATTCCTCTGAATTTGGCAATATTTTACAGAATAGCATTTTATGGACTCTGGTATGAATAAAGCATGCTGGTAAATAAACTGATCAATAATTGATTAGTATTATTGTATTGTTATTATTGATGTTATTTGCAGCAGTCACATGAGCTGGGCCACAGCCCTGCCTTGAGAACATTGCATAGAGAGCTACCCAATGAGCCAAGACAAGAAAAAGTAGGTCTGCCCTTCCATGGCAGTGGATGTAGTACTCATTGTGCATAGCCTGGGGGTCTCTTCCCTGATTTTAATTTCAGATCTGTATTTTTATTCTCCCCAAAGAAAAGAATGAAATTATTATTGATGTGGGAAATAAAAAAAATTGAGAACGTCCAGTTTAAATACCCAGTTTTTAAATTTGAAATAATGTTTCAGTAGATAAATCTGGAGATGATGGCAGGTTCTTTGCAGGCAAGGGTGCTTACTGCCTATTCTTCCTGTGGGATTATCGAGGTCCTGTGAACTTTCCTTTGTGCTACAGAGACTGTGAGTTAAATGGACTCAGAGAGAAAAGCCATATGTAGATTCCCAAATGACAGGCTAATATTCAGGTCCAATTTCCATCTCAAAGTGGCAGAAGAAAATGACTTTTCTTGTGAACATGATTGTAGAGTATTCTAACATTTTTTTTAAACACTCCTGATGTGACTGATTAAGATCTTGCAGGTGTCTTTATGGCAATAAAGAGAGTCCAACAGAGGAAAGCCACATTAAAACAAAAACAAAAACAAGAACAACATTTTTATTCTGGCTTACATACCCCTAGAGCAATAGGCTAAGTTAGAAACACTCAGAGAGGTTGCCTCTCAAGCTTCAGGACCTGGACCTCAGAATGTGGCAGGTGTATTTTGGAAATTACTCCATGGGAAAACACAAGGGCCTTCAATTCCCTGGGGAAAGTTGGGGAACAGGGTGTTTTTAGGCAGAATGCTGAGTAACCACAGTTTGGAAGATAAAAAGTTGATGTGATGAACAGATGGAAAGGATTGATGTTTTTAAATGGCAGTTAAGAAAGAAAGATGCAATAAAATATGGAGAAATAAAAATTTTCTAGTATGAAGTGATCACACAGTGGGAGTTGGACAGATCTCCAGACCCATTAACATCTGTAAATGGGAGGCATGCTCTTCAGTCTCTAATCTCAATGTTCTCTTCAGGAAAAGTTGGCAAACTGGAAATTATGGAGTGTTAGAAACAGAGAGGGCTGCATGGAGATAGATGGCTGTAGGGCAAGAGCTCTGATGTTGAGTTAAGGGCTGCAGCTGGAGAAACACACACCCCATTTCCCTGTGACCTGCTGGACTCTCCTTCTCTGTCTCTCCCTATTTCCTACAGGTCAGCTTCTGGAGTGCAGGATATGCTGGAAGAACTGCAAGATGGAAGTCAGGATGCCTGGGAGCAGTGGACGGTCACCAGCCCAACCCCAACAACTGCCAATGCCCCATCGGGTTCCTCTATCTGAAAGGGACCCAGGAAGAAGAGAACACATTGCCACTGTTCATTAAGTTAGATACTGTTACGTTACAGATGGGGAGAATTGGTAAAAAATAAACTAGTAGTATCTGCTACAACACTACTTTATTTTGTTCAAAAACCTATGGAATCAAGAAAAGACAGAAACAGACAAAAACATGGATAGATAGAATTCAGTGCCATATCATCTAAGGTATTGAAGAATAATGGGGTTGAAAGAATATAGAGTAATATATTGGGCAGGTAAGGTGCAAATCATAATTTAATTAACGAAATATGCAAATGTTCAACTTTGCCTACAATGTACGTTTAAATAAACTACAAATAAATAAAATTGCTAATTCTGTGAAAAAAAGAAAATGTCAATAGATGAAAGAAATTGCTCATAACTAGTTTGCAGTGTATGGAAAACATGAGTGTCGTTTTGTTTAAGCTTGCATAATTGAATATGAGCTGTCTTAGTCTGGGATCCTAGAAAAGAAGACTAGGGTGAGACTTGGATGCTGATGCTTGATTGGGAAGTGCAGTGCCAGACATGTGTAGCTGAAGTCAGAGAAACGTGAGGTGGAAAGGAGGGGTGGAGCCCCAGGAAGTGCTGTGCATGGGATCACTGCTTCTTGAGGAAAATTAATCTGTTGGGTGACCAGACCCTTGAAGGGAGGAAAGGGGGGAGAGCGGATGTAGCTTTCTGCCTCTTTCTAAGGACTTCTTTGGTTCAACATCTGCTCCATGGGGAAGTAACTCCCCAGCACTGCTGGGTTGACTCACCTGGCACCTTCATCAGTCTCCAGGAACCCAGATCTGTGCCCTTCTGCCAGGGTTTCTGTAATCAGCAGGATAAAGGACACTGGAGACATAAGAAACTATGAAAATCTGAGAAGTCACAGAAAATATGCCCAACCAGTAACAGTTTAGGACACCATCATTCAAGTGAAAAATCAGAATGTGAAAAAAATCCAACTCGTTAAATTCCAAACTTAGACCCAAGTTTGCAAACTGCAATTACTATTGTATTTTCTGTAACATTGTTTTATTTTCTTGTTTATTGACAAGTACATAAAAAAGACATATGTTACTAATGGATAATAAATGTGTCTTGGTAGATAATGATTTTTAAAAATTCAATTATGTGAACTTTTGATTTTGAAAAGTCATTACAAAGTCTTATTTACAAATATATTTTTTTTAATTTTTACTCTTTTTTTTTTGAAAGAAAGAAGTAGAATAAAGAGAAAGAAGAAAGAAAAAGAAGGAGGGAGAGAGAACGAGAATCTTGCTCTATTGCTCAGGATTTCATTTAAATCTGTGACATGCTTATGCAATTACTAAAAAGTGATTTATTTCATATTATGTGATCACTTTTAGAATAGGTATGGTATAATATTGAAAAAAATATATGTTTTGTGTATATGGGGTGGTAGGTTCTGTAAATATTTATTAAATTTGCTTGTTCCAGGTCTGAGTTCAAATCTGTTTTTTTTTTTTTCCCTTTCCATTAGGTTGGTAGATCTATCTCCATCCCTTTATGTTAAGTCTTTGTATATCCTTGCCTATAAGAAAGGTCTGAATACAGCATACCAATGGGTTTTAACTTTTTATTCAGTTTGTCTAAGTG